>SJYC01092764.1:0-34419 GCA_006408675.1 Madoqua kirkii | reverse complement strand
TTCAACTGTTTTTGTTAAAAGTTAAGATTAATTATTAGAAAAAAGGAGAAAGGATTTAATAACAGCAAATAACTGGGTAGCAATTTTATATTCCAGGTACTATTCTGAATGCTTTGTATATATTAATTATCTTAATGCTTTCAACAGCTCTGTGAGCTAGGTACCTTAACAAATGAGGGAAGTGAGACCGCAAGGAATAAAGTCACTTATATAAATTACTACTACATAGTCAGTAGTGGCAGAGTCCAGCAAGATTGGCTCTTTACTACTGCCCTACTATTACTTCTTAAAAAAAAAAAAAGCAAGAAATAAAACCAAATATAACAGTAATCACAAAAACTGTAATTAAACTAAATGTCACTGCTGCTTTGTCTTTATTATTAACAAAAAAATTTTGACCTACTAATTTTTTGCAGAATTTTAAAAGGTTGTATTATTTATCTATTTATTATCTCATTATCTTTGACTTGAAGCCCCTGGAGAGGAACATGAGAGACTGAATATATTTGGTTGACTTTGCAGGATAATTTCTATGGGGCCAAAAGCAGCTAGACAATTGAACACCTATTATATTCATTTGTTGATTATGATGATGTCTTGATATTTCTAACTTCCTTATAAATCCTATCTAAATTTCATTTCCTCTTTACATACATTATCATCATCAGTTAACTTTTATTATTTGCTGGGAATATTCAAAGTATAGTAACTCACTTAAGAATGTGGTGATAAAGAGTGTTGCTTCAAATCCATATTGACTGGGTTGAAATTCCACTCATAATTTCAATAAGTGAGCTGTCTATATTTCACTTTCCTTTGATATGGAAAATGATGATAACAATAGTATCTACTTTGTAAGGGTTTAGTGCTAAAGAGATTAGTTAGTATGTACAACTTTGGTCACCTTATTTCTAAGTCCCAAACAGTTTGGTAGGAAATGTCAGGTAAATGTTAGCTCTGTGGCAAACATACTGTTTAAGACTGAACATTTTATGCTGGTGTTATATCTCTTTGGCTGATGAATAGATGTTTCTCTTCTTTTCTATTTTAGTTGGCGTTCTCATAACTTTCATTCCTTTTTAGACTAATCATAGGAACTACACAGAGAAAAATTATGATCTCTCTTTCACAAATACTTGAATATCTGGTCTCCTGTTAATATTTTTCTGAGTGAATATCCTAAAGCACTTTGTATAAGAAAGTTTCAGAAGTCATGCTGCCCTGGCCTTCAGGGTATTTCTGTGGATAACTACAGTTTGTCTGGGGCCCTCAAAATAGCTGCAAATATGGTGTGATCATATAAAGTGGTAGGAACATCAACCCACTTTTTAAGTAGCTGCATCATATGTTGAGCTTCCAGTCAGTTAAAATCTCTGTCTCTTTACATGAACTGCTCTCAGCTAAGTATCATCCATCTTCTATGTGTGCAGTCTGTTTGCATTCTTAATGAGGGATTTATATTTCTCAGCTGGTAAAGAATCTTCCTGCAATGCAGGAGACCCTAGTTTGATTCCTGAGTTGGAAAACTCCCTTAGAGAAGAGATAGATTACCCATTCCAGTATTCTCAGGCTTCCTTGGTGGCTCAGATGGTAAAGAATCTGCCAGCAATGCAAGAGACCTCAGTTTGATCCCTGGGTTGGGAAGATTTTAAATTTTAAAATAAATTTTAATAGAAATATATTTTTAATTTTAAATTAAAATTACTTTTTAATTTAAAAAGTAAATTTTAATAGTAAAATAGGCAAATAAAAATTATGAGGAAGCTAAGTGGTAGTGACAGAGAACAACTTTAGATAGAATAACAGTGAAGTCCTTTGGGGAAGTTGATATTTAAGATTTTTAAAATTAGGTAAATTGAGCCATGTGTAGACAAGAATGTGTCAACTAATTTTTGTTATGTAACAAAACAAATTTAGTTGTTTAAAACAACAACCTATATTCACTCACAATTTTCTGAGTTGGCAGTTGGGGCTGGCGCTCAGCTATAATGATTTGTCTCTGATCCACATGATATCATCTGGGCTCACCAGTACATTTGCAATTAGTGACAATTATTGGCTGTACCCACACATGTCCAATGGTTGGCTTGTTGTCAGCAGTCACAAGGAGGCAGCTGGACCATATGTCACTTACTATTCAGCAGGCTAGCCTAGGCTTGTTCACATCTTGGGTCTTGTGAATTCCCAAGATCAGCAGGAGAGGTCTATTCCAGTGCACAAGCTTTTTTTAAGCCTTTATTTGCATCACATTTGCTTACATTCCATTGACCAAAGCAAGTCACATGGCAGAGCCCAAATTTAGAGTGTAGAAAACTGATCTGTGCATCTCGATGAAATGCATATAGGTGTATATGGAGAGACAGGAGAATTTTATCTTATTTTGTAATCATCCAAATGGAATAAGCACTTTTTAAGAGAAAGAAAGCATCATGTCTTAAGGCCTTATGGTGAGAAAGTGTTCAATGTGTTTGTTAAGCCAGAAGATCAGTGAATTGGAATGTAGCTCAATATGGAGGATAAAAATGAAGGCTGGAACTAGATCCTGCAGAGTTCTATAGAGCATTGTAAGGAGTCTAATTTTATTCCACATGTAAGAAGGCAGCATCAAGTAGGTGGCAAAAAAGAGGTCCTGGTCTGCTTATGAAATGCTGCTGAAAGAGTAATGAAAGTAAGTTAGGAAAGCATCCTAGGTTTGGCAGAAAGGACTTTAAGATGAAAGGATTTCCTTTACCAGATATTGAGGCTTATTATAAGGCCACAATAAGTGAAAGTTGCTCAGTCATGTCCGACTCTTTGTGACCCCATGGACTATACAAGACCATGGGATTCACCAGGCCAGAATACTGGAGTGAGTATCCATTCCCTTCTTCAGGGGATCTTACCAACCCAGGGATCAAACACATTGCAGGTAGATTCTTTACCAGCTAAGCTACAAGGTATGATTATGGCATCAGTTCATTTCATTTCAGTTCAGTCTCTCAGTCGTGTCGACCTCTTTGCGACCCCATGAATTGCAGCACGCCAGGCCTCCCTGTCCATCACCAACTCCCAGAGTTCACTTAGACTCCCGTCCATCAAGTCAGTGATGCCATCCAACCATCTCATCCTCTGTTGTCCCCTTCTCCTCCTGCCCCCAATCCCTCCCAGTGTCAGGGTCTTTTCCAATGAGCCAACTTCTTCGCATCAGATGACCAAAGTACTGGAGTTTCAGCTTTAGCATCATTCCTTCCAAAGAACACCCAGGACCAATCTTCTTTAGAACAGAAATGGTTGGATCTCCTTGCAGTCCAAGTTACCCTCAAGAGTCTTCTCTAACACCACAGTTCAAAAGCATCTTCAGCACTTAGCTTTCTTCAAAGTCCAACACTCACTTCCATACATGACCACTGGAAAAACCATAGCCTTGACTAGACAGACCTTTGTTGGCAAAGTAATGTCTCTGCTTTTGAATATGCTATCTAGGTTGATCATAACTTTCCTTCCAAGGAGTAAGTGTCTAGGAATAGACAATAACATAATGGAACAAAATAGAAGTCAACATATTTGGCCTCTTAATAACAATGAGGCACTTTTAGAACAGTGGAGGGAGAGTAAGGTCGTTGAAATAAATGGGTTATACCGATTAATAAGTACATGAAAATTACAATGAAATTCACCCCTAATATACACCATACTGAAAATCAGTTTCAGGTAGATGAATAAATATTATTAAATGCAAAATAATACTCTGTTAATGACCTTGGGAAAAGGTAAGTGTTCTTAGATAAGACACAAAAATTACTATAAAGGAAAAATATTCTTTAAAATTAAGAATTTCATTTCATCAAAAGACACCATGAGAAGTGTGAAAAGGCAAACCAGAAGAAAGGAAAAAATATTTGCAACACATCTAACCAGTAACAACAAGTAACCAAGTTAAGTAAAAATGCTTACAAGTATATAAGAAAAATCAGAAAGCCAGTTTAAAAAATGAGCTAACAACTTGAATATGTCCTTCATAAAGAGAGAAATTACCTACATGTGGCAGAAAGAGGCTGACAGAGAGGAAGTAAAGCCATCTGGATAAATCAAGTAACAGTTTATCCAGTTGAAAGGCTATTCTGTATTTTCAAGGCTCTGTTTGCCTCTTTTCTGTAACTTTTACATTTCATGTAACCTAAAAATATTTAGAAAGCCCAAAGGCTACTCAAATATTAATTGTTGATCTCCATTTTTCACTTTCATCAAAGTGAGGAGAAAAGCATCTACACCATTTGCCTCAGTGGACTGAGGCCAGACCTGTTTAAGGAATATTTCCCAAGGCTCTAACCAAAACTACTGGGCCTGTGAGAAAGGTTAGGAGGGAAGGATGGCTGTGGCTATTTATTGAATATTTGTTGTATGCCAGGCTGTGCGTTGCTCAATGCTTTATGTGGACTTATTTGATTGAAGTTGCTCAGTCCTGTCCAACTCTTTGCGACCCCATGGACTGTAGCCTACCAGGCTCCTCTAAGGGATTTTCCAAGCAATAGTACTGGAGTGGATTGCCATTTCCTTCTCCAGCGGATCTTCTCCACCCCGGCATGGAACTCGAATCTCCCGCATTGTAGACAGATGCTGTACCGTCTGAGCCACCCTCACATAGCACCTTCACAGATGAGGACATTGTGATGTTAAGTAACAGGAACTGTGCCACCAAACTCTGTGCTGCTAACCTGAGGGCCTCTTTCCTAGCTATTCCATTTGGGAGAGAGGAGCAGATGAGTATTTTCCAGCTGCAAGGCTGATCCCAGAATTACTACAAGTTTCTTTGCAATATGTCTTGCCTGACATACCTTGGGCTTTGGCCTTCTATTGTCTCTAAGGTCCAAGAAGGTGCAAAATGTGAAATAAAGAATGCTGCCTGCGTAGTGTGAAGCTGAAGTTTCACTTCCTCTTGCCCTCAGGTCTCAGTTCAGTCAGTCACTCGGTCTGTCCGGCTTCTTGCGTCCCCATGGACTGCAGCACGCCAGGCTTCCTTGTCCATCACCAGCTCCCGGAGCTTACTCAAACTCATGTTCATCGAGTCAGTGATGCCATCCAACCATCTCATCCTTTGTCATCCCCCTTCTCCTCCTGCCTTCAATCTTCCCCAGCATCAGGGTCTTTTCCAGTGAGTCAGTTTTTCGCATCAGGTGGCCAAAGTATTGGAATTTCAGCTTCAGACAAAAGAGAAAAGGAAAGATATACCCATTTGAATGCAGAGTTTCAAAGAGTAGCAAGGAGAGATAAGAAAGCCTTCCTCAGTGATCAATGCAAAGAAATAGAAGAAAATAATAGAATGGGAAAGACTAGAGATCTCTTCAAGAAAATTAGAGATACCAAGGGAACATTTCATGCAGCAATGGGCACAATAAAGGGCAGAAATGGTATGGACCTAACAGAAGCCCTCAGGCCTATTCATGTGCAAATGCCCATATAAGGCTGGTAATCTTGTGACAGTAGCTTGTTTGCTGTGGTGGGAGTGGGATAGATGGGGAATCTGTCATCCTGGGACCTAATACTTGCTTAACTAGTTCTCGTTAAATAGAGATAAAGGTTTACTTAATGTTTTCTAGTACTGTACTTTAACATTTAACATTATATAAAAATGGTAAAATGAATAATTAAGACTTCTGCATTTTTCATGTACATTTCTAGTTTCTTCTCCCTTTGCAAGGTAGCATTTCTGTCACTGATTATGCACAAAGACAGATATACCTGCTTCTCATAAATATTTTCATTCACTTTAACAAAATATGAAATCAGTTTCTCAAGGAAACCAATCTCATACTGAACTAAGAGAAATTGTTTTTGCTTATATTTTGCAGACTTTGGATAATGAGATGAGTACAGATGATGACAATGAATATGCAGAAGAAAAGGAGAGCTACATCTGTGCAGTGTGTCTGGATGTTTATTTCAACCCCTATATGTGTTACCCTTGCCACCACATCTTCTGTGAGCCCTGCTTACGGACCCTTGCCAAAGACAATCCTGCAAGCACTCCCTGCCCGTTGTGTCGGACAATTATTTCCAGAGTCTTTTTTCAGTCAGGTAATTGTCGTCTTTCATTAACGTGATTGCCTAATTATTTTGACTACCTCTTTGTTCCACTTCTAAAGGTACTTTATGAATTACTATGAGAAAGTAATTGAAAATCATATATAGCATAATTCATTACTCTCCAGTTTATAGAGGAGTGTTGCCAACTCATTAGAACTTTGTTAAAATCGTAGAATCAGAGCTGAAACCAGTTCCTCATCTCTACTCCTCTATTTAATGCTGAGATCTTTTCTAAAGAATCCTAACTAGTTTTTCAGTCATACTTGGACATCTCCAGTGTCAAGGACATTCCATTAAAATTTGGAGCAGCCCTATTGATTATTTGTTCCTCAAGTCTAACTTCTATTTCTTCTCATCTTTGACCTTTGTTTTTTCCTCTGGAATCTCAAAGAATAAATCTATAAATGTCTGAGGATAACTACTATGCCTTTCCCTCAAACTCCAAATCTTCTAAACCTTCTTATTGTTTTTAAGGTCTTTATTCTTGAAGACAGTAAAATTGGAACAAGGATTTGTTTACATAATTACCATGTAAAGATGGAATATAATACAGTATTTTGATACAAATAGGAACAGGGAAAACTAATGAATGTGGAACATGGAAACCTAAGGAGAAAGGGAAAAATGATAGAAGTAAGCAGAGCTGTTGGACTGTAAAGAAAGCTGAGCCCCAAAGAATTGATGCTTTTGAACTGCGGTGTTGGAGCAGACTCTTGAGAGTCCCTTGAACTGCAAGGAGATCCAGCCAGTCCATCCTAAAGGATATCAGTCCTGGGTGTTCATTGAAAGGACTGATGTTGAAGCTGAAACTCCAAAACTTTGGCCACCTGATGCAAAGAGCTGACTCATTTGAAAAGACCCTGTTAATGGAAAAGATTGAGGGCAGGAGAAGAAGGGGACAACAGAGGATGAGACGGTTGGATGGTATCGCCAACTCAATACACATGAGTAAACTCCAGGAGATGGTGGTGGACAGGGAGGCCTGGCATGCTGCAGTTCATGGGGTTGCAAGGAGTCGGACACGACTGAGTGACTGAACTGAACTGAAAGCAGAGCTGATATTTTTTGAGTGTGCTACTGTATGCTAAACCTTCGAGAAGGAAATTTCTGTATCCATATTCTCACCTCAACCATAGGCCAAATAAGATCGAAGTATGTGCTTTATTCATAGTAAAGCTGAAAAAAAACACATAGCACATTTTTCTTCCGCTAAAGAAAATCCAAGGACCCATCTGCAAAGAAGAATCTGTTTATAAAAATAAGTTTTATATACCCAACCAACTGCATGAATGCTTGCAAACCTGTCCTACGAGCTCAGTAATCAAACAATGAGATACCAGCTCACACTCAACTAGGATGTCTGTAGTTAAGAAGATAGATAATAATAATTGTTGACAAGGATATGGAAAAATTGAAACTCATATATTACTGATAGAAGTATAAAATGGTAAAGTCAGTTTGAAAAATAGCAGAATCAGCTTTGCACATAGAAGATTCTAAGCCTGCTTGTGAGATGGGGGAAAAATTCTCGTGTCCCAAATTAACTAAGAGTTCTTTTGTCTATGAAGAAGGAAGACTCCAGGATGGGCAGGGCCAAGGAAGAAGACCTTTGACTAGGGGGAACCTTTCCATTTCTTGACTGACAGCCTCATTCTTCTAGACAAGGAGCTCCCACATCAGTACCCCAATAGCAGATCTGTTCAGGGATGTCAAACATGCCACATGACAGGATCTGCCAGCCACCCTCATCAGGAGGCCAAGGAAGGGGAAAGGCTATGGCTTACAAATGTTAAATGGAGTGACGGTCATCCAAGAGAGTGGGGATGATCCCTTAGCCAATGAGATCATGGTTTTGTTTTCAGGGAAGGCATCATATTTTCTTGAATCAGTTGTATGACTGAAGTCTTCAAACCAAGCATGGCATTGCCCCTACTGCAGATTGACTCGGGGACCCCTGTATGAGCCCTGCTATAGACTTCAGGAATCCCAGCCCATGGTCATATGGAAGATGCAGATGTCTCAAGTATTACATAGAGAGCCACAGGGTCAGTGCAACTGAACTCTCAACTGTGAAGTCACTTGCTGCTCTCACCTCATTCAAATGCACCTGAACCTCAACAAGGAGGATTTCTACCCTCCTTCCATTATTTTCCTCCATTCAACCTCTGTCTCCTTTTAGACCACTGACCCCATGCCCCTATTCTTCTGGCTTTACGTGGTGAAACTAGGTGCTAATAAGCAGTAGTGCTGGTGAACTCTGTTGGAAATGGGAAAATAAAATGGCTGAGTCTTCACCTTGTATATGAAAAAAAGAAAGTGAAAGTGAAGTCACTCAGTCGTGTCTGATTCTTTGTGACCCCAGGGACTGTAGCCTACCAGGCTTCTCCATCCATGGGATTTTCCAGACAACAGTACTAGAGGGGGGTGCCATTTCCGTCTCTAGGGGATCTTCCCAACCCAGGGATCAAACCCAGGTCTCTTGTAATTCAGGCAGATGCTTTACCCTCTGAGCCAGCAGGGAAGTCCCTAAGTAAATAAATGGAATTTAAGATACTCTAGAATTTTAAATATGAAGCAGGCTTATGACTTTTTCACCAGGAACATTCTGGCTCCCACAATAATAGGAGGATGCTATGGTATCTAGCCAACAGGGCAGGGATAACAGGTACCAGTCAGTGTTTGGGCCAGTACCACACAGTGAAAAATTGTCCTGGATTCAGTCTGAATTTTAGATGTCCTGCTGGGCTTTATTCAGGACATATAGCTCATCCAAAAGATCACACTTCCTCTTTTTATCTGCTGTAATAGCCTGTAGTTGGTCTTGATCTGTTGTCTCTGTTCCCATTAAAGTATTTCATACTTTCTCTTATTCTGTACCAAACAGTCTGGACTGTTAATTCACATGCTAATAGTGATTTTATTCTTGCATTTACCATGTCTCAACTTTTTCATTTTTACATTCATCTTGTACAATATAGTCATTGCCTCTGAAATCAAAACTCATTCTTTTTTTTTATTGAAGTATAAAAAGATTTACAATGTTGTTCCAATTTCTGCTGTACAGCAAAGTGACTCAGTTCTATACATATAGACGATCTTTATTTTTATATTCTTTTCCATTATGGTTTATCACAGTATATTGAATATAGTTTCCTGTCCTGTACAGTAGGACCTTGTTGTTTATCCATCCTATAAAATATAATAGTTTATATCTGCTAATCCTAAACTCCCAGTCCTCCCCTCCCATACTGCTCTCCCCCTTGGCAACCTCAAGTCTGTTCTCGATGATTTTGAGTCCGTTTCTGTTTGTAGATAGGTTTATTTGTACCATATTTCAGATTGCACATGTAGGTGGTATTCTGTGGTATCTGTCTTTCTCTTTCTGACTTCACTTAGTATGATAATCTCTAGTTGCATCCATGTTGCTACAAATGGCATTATTTCATCTTTTTTATGGCTGAGTAATAATATTCCATTATATATGTATACAAATTCATTCTTTATAAGTAGGCATATCTAGTTCATAATCCCTTTTAGTGTAGTCACTCTTAGAAAATTAAGCATAATGATTAGAGCATAGTTTCTCAGGTTTCTGTCATTTTCCTACCACCTCTTCAATTTTCACTGTATCACAGACCACCTGAATTATTTTTTTACTTACGGGTTTTCTTCATATCAACATAGCTTTAAAATATACTTATTTCAGCCTCATCTTTAACAATGTATTTGTGACTATGTATACTTGATGTTCTTGTTTATTATATATACTAAAATAATAACTATGGAAGTTATTATTCAGTTTCATGGTAAATCCTTTAACATATGGCTCACAGTTCAGTTCAGTTCAGTCACTCAGGCGTGTCCAACTCTTGACCCCATGAATAACAGCACACCAGGCCTCCTTGTGCATCACCGACTCCAGGAGTCTACCCAAACTCATGTCCATTGAGTCGGTGATGCCATCCAGCCATCTCATCCTCTGTCATCCCCTTCTCCTCCTGCCCCCAATTCCTCCCAGCATCAGGGTCTTTTCCAATGAGTTAACTCTTCGCATGAGGTGTCCAGAGTACTGGAGTTTTAGCTTCATCATTAGTCCTTCCAGTGAACACCCAGGACTGGTCTCCTTTAGAATGGGCTGGTTGGATCTCCTTACTCTCAAGAGTCTTCTCCAACACCACAGTTCAAAAGCATCAATTCTTCAGCACTCAGCTTTCTTCACAGTCCGACTCTCACAGCCATGCATGACCACTGGAAAAACCATAGCTTTGACTAGACAGACCTTTGTTGGCAAAGTAATATCTCTGCTATCTAGATTGGTCATAACTTTCCTTCCAAGGAGTAAGCGTCTTTTAATTTCATGGCTGCAGTCACCATCTGCAGTGATTTTGGAGCCCAAAAAAATAAAGTTTGACACTGTTTCCACTGTTTTCCCATCTATTTCCTATGAAGTGATGGGACCGGATGCCATGATCTTTGTTTTCTGAGTGTTGAGCTTTAAGCCAACTTTTTCACTCTCCTCTTTCACTTTCATCAAGAGGATTTTTAGTTCCTCTTCACTTTCTGACATAAAGGTGGTATCATCTGCTTGTCTGAGGTTATTGATATTTCTCCCAGCAATCTTGATTCCAGCTTGTGTTTCTTCCAGCCCAGCATTTCTCATGATGTACTCTGTATATGAGTTAAATAGCAGGGTGACAATATACAGCCTTGACGTACTCCTTTTCCTATTTGGAACCAGTCTGTTGTTCCATGTCCAGTTCTAACTGTTGCTTTCTGACCTGCATATAGGTTTCTCCAGAAGCAGGTCAGGTGGTCTGGTATTCCCATCTCTTTCAGAAGTTAGTGCTTTGTAAACCAAATCTTAAAAAACACTGCCTTGTACTTACGGATGTTAACATCAGGAAAGAAAAGAAAAGAAAAAAAAAGACATCAAACAGGAATATTTAAAACAGTCCCTTGGAGTTGTGTGTGGAACTGGAGATAGAAGGAGTAGAACAGATCTTCATTGGTGTTTTGTTTTTGTTTTTTTTTAAATGCTCTTTTACATCATTAGATTTATTAAACCATGGGAATGTGTTAATTTGACAGTTTTTAAAAATAAATCAGTAAACCAAGATATACAGCATTAAATATGATGGTGAGGCAGGGAGGATGAAGTCCTGTTTCTTTTCATACAGAAGATAATCATGAATTCTTCAAAGCCGAGGATATATGCTATGATAACCTTTTGAGGATCCACTAGTATATCTCTATCCATAGGCTTTCAAAAGTTTTTTGTCTTTTTCTAAATATTGAAGTGTAGCTTTAAATGCAAAATAATAATAGTATACATCACAACACTAAAAAGTACTTAGCACTTTGTCTTTATCATACTGTGTCTATGCTTGTGGGCTTAGTTGCTCAGTTGTGTCAAACTCTTTGCAACCCCATGGACTATAGCCCTGATCGCTGAGAAAGGCTTTCTTATCTCTCCTTGCTATTCTTTGGAACTCTGCATTCAAATAGGTATACTTCCTTTGCTTTTTGCTTCTCTTCTTTTCACAACTATTTGTAAGACTGCCTCAGATAGCCATTTTGCTTTTTTGCCTTTCTTTTTCTTGGGGATAGTCTTGATCCTCATCTCCTGTACAATGTCATGAACCTCCATCCATAGTTCATCAGGTACTCTGTCTATCAGATCTATTTCTCACTTCCACTGTATAATTGTAAGGGATTTGATTTAGGTCATACCTGAATGGTCTAGTGGTTTTCTCCACTTTCTTCAATTTCAGTCTGAATTTGGTAATAAGGAGTTCATGATCTGAGCCACAGTCAGCTCCCAGTCTTGTTTTTGCTGACTGTTTAGAGCTTCTCCATCTTTGGCTGCAAATATAATCAGTCTGATTTCGGTGTTGACCATCTGGTGATATCCATGTATCAAGTCTTCTCTTGTGTTGTTGGAAGAGGGTGTTTGCTATGACTGGTGCATTCTCTTGGCAAAACTCTATTAGCCTTTGCCGTCCAAGGCCAAATTTGCCTGTTACTCCAGGCATTTCTTGACTTCCTACTTTTGCATTCCAGTACCCTCTAATGAAAAGGACATCTTTTTGGGGTGTTAGTTCTGAAAGGTCTTGTAGGTCTTCATAGAACAGTTCAACTTCAGCTTCTTCAGCATTACTCATTGGGGCATAGACTTAGATTACCGTGATATTGAATGGTTTGCCTTGGAAATGAACAGAGATCATTCTGTCATTTTTGAACTTGCATCCAAGTACTGCATTTCAGACTCTTTTGTTAACTATTATGGCTACTCCATTTCTTCTGAGGGATTCCTGCCTGCAGTAGTAGATATAATGGTCAAATGGTTAAATTCACCCATTCCAGTTCATTTTAGTCCCCTAATTCCTAAAATGTTGACATTCACTCTTGCCGTCTCCTGTTTGACCACTTCCAATTTGCCTTGATTCATGGACCTAACATTCCAGGTTCCTATGCAATATTGCTCTTTACAGCATCAGACTTTGTTTCCATTATCAGTTACATCCACAACTGCGTGTTGTTTTTACTTTGGTTCCGTCTCTTCATTCTTTTTGGAGTTATTTCTCCACTGCTCTCCAGTAGCATATTCAGCACCTGCCTACCTGGGGAGTTCATCTTTCAATGTCCTATCTTTTTACCTTTTCATACTGTCCATGGGGTTCTCAAGGCAAGAATACTGAAGTTGTTTGCCATTCTCTTCTCCAGTGCACCACATTTTGTCAGAGCCCTCCACCATGACCTGTCAGTCTTGGGTGGCCCTACACAGCATGGGCTCGTAGTTTCTTTGAGTTAGACAAGGCTGTGGCCCATGTGATCAGATTGGTTAGTTTTCTGTGATTGTGGTTTCTGTCTGTCTGCCCTCTGATGCCCTCTCTCAGCACCGGCCATCTAACTGGGGTTTCCCTGACCTTGGACATGGGATATCTCCTCTCAGCAGCTCCAGCTCTGGGCAGCTGCTGCTCGCCACTGCAGTGTTGCACAGCCACCACTCACAGCTCCGGAACCTTCATTCCTTTGTACAGATCCAGCTTTCCATCTTGGATCATTTTCTTTCAGCCTGGAGTAACAATTCTTTTACAGGTATGGGGAATTCCCTGGCGGTTCAGTGATTAGGATTCAGTGCTTTCACTGCCGGGCCCCAGGTTTGATCAGCAAGTCGTTTCCAATCACTGTAGTGTCTACCACTGATCCTCACACATATAGAAGCTCAGTGTAGTTAAAATGAAACAGGGTGTCTGCCATTAAGTCAGAGAAAGTCCCGCTGCTGCAACGAGGTCTCAGGCACTCTAGCTCCATCTCTCAAAAATTAGAGATACCAAGGGAACATTTCATGCAAAGATGGGCTCAATAAAGGACAGAATTGGTATGGACCTAACAGAAGCCGACAATATTAAGAAGAGGTGTCAAGAATACACAGAAGAACTGTACAAAAAAGACCTTCATGATCCAGATAATCATGATGGTGTGATCACTCACCTAGAGCCAGACATCCTGGAATATGAAGTCAAAGTGGGCCTTAGAAAGCATCACTATGAACAAAGCTAGTGGAGGGGATGGAATTTCAGTTGAACTATTTCAAATAGTTCGTGATGCTGTGAAAAGATGATGCTGTGAAAGTGCGGCACTCAATATGCCAGCAAATTTGAAAAACTCATTAGTGGCCACAGGACTGGAAAAGGTCAGTTTTCATTCCAATCCCAGAGAAAGGCAATGCCAAAGAATGCTAAAAACTACGGCACAATTGCACTCATCTCACATGCTAGTAATGCCCAAAATTCTCCAAGCCATGCTTCAGCAATACGTGAACCATGAACTTCCAGACGTTCAAGCTCGTTTTAGAATAAAGTATTAAAAAAATAAATGAAAAAAAGAAAGAAAAGAAAAGGCGACATATTTAGTTGGAGAATGGGGCTTCTTAAGCTAGATTTTAGCTCTAAACAGTTCACTAGGAAAGGGTATTAAATCAGATTTAATTTTATATTCAGAGGATGCATAGATAAGTATTCCTCAGTACCAAATGAGATATTCCTGGTTGGCTTCTCTTTCCCAACACTCAGAGTTCCTCTGACTGCAAATCACATAGGACATTCAGTTACTGTGCAACCTCCCTAGGGTGAGAACCTGCCAGGTCTGAAAAGTTGAATCTGAGACTTACTGGTATTTCTTGGGTCCAAGTAGTCAGATTGTGTTAAATGCAGGCTGTAGTAGCAAACTCAAGTTTTCTCTAACTGGCATTGTTCCCCTTATAGACAAACATTTCTGGCTGTTCACATGGGTACAAAATGAGTTTCACTAGGAGAGCTAGGGTCCCTTGCAAGTGAGACTTTTTGCCCCTCTTGCAGAAGTGTAAATCAAGCATTGCCATTGAAGCTCTGAAGACAATTTTAAGATAGTTTATAGATTTTCACTGATACAGAGTAAAGTGAAGTCAAATATCAAGCTTTCATAATACTAAATAACTGTGCCCTGTATTTATAATTTGTCATTGTCATTCAGTCACTAAGTCATGTCTGACTCTTTGCGATCCCATGGAATGCAGCACACCAGGCTTCCCTCTGCTTCACTATCTCCCTGAGTGTGCTCAAGCTCATGTCCATTGTCAGCGATGCCATCCAACCATCTCATCCTCTGTTGTCTCCTTCTCCTCTTGCCCTCAATCTTTCTCAGCATCAGGGTCTTTTCCAGTTACTGGTTCTTTGCATCAGGTGGCTAGAATTTTGGAGCTTCAGCATCAATCCTTCCAGTGAATATTCAGGATTGATTTCCTGTATGATTCACTGGTTTGATCTCCTTGCAGTCCAAGGGACTCTCAAGAGTTTTCTCCAACACCACAGTTCAGAAACATTAGTTCTTCTGCACTCAGCCTTCTTTATGGTCCATCTCTCATATCCGTACTTGACTACTGGAAAACCATAGCTTCAACTATATGGATATTTGTCAGCAAAATGATTTCTTTGCCTTTTAATATGCTATTTAGATATGTTATAGCTCTTTTGCATTTATAATAATAATAATCTTATTATAATCCCTCATTAACAGGACCCAAAGGCCTGAATTAACCTGCTAGACCCCTTAGACCATGGAACTTTCCAAGCAAGAATACTAGAGTGGGTTGCCATTTCCTTCTCCAGGGGATCTTCCAGACCCTGGGATCAAACTCACATCTCCTGCATTGGCAGGCAGACTCTATACCACTGAGCCATTACCTCACAACTTAGAGTTACCTATTTACTCAGTTCAGTTCAGTTCAGTTCAGTCACTCAGTCGTGTCCGACTCTGCAACCCCATGAATCACAGAACACCAGGCCTCCCTGTGCATCACCAACTCCCGGAGTCTACCCAAACTCATGTCCATTGAGTCAGTGATGCCATCTAGCCATCTCATCTTCTGTCATCCCCTTCTCCTCCTACCCCCAATCCCTCCCAACATCAGGGTCTTTTCTAATGAGTCAACGCTTCGCATCAGGTGGCAAAGTATACTGGACTTTCAGCTTCAACATCAGTCCTTCCAGTGAACACCCAGGACTGATCTCCTTCAGGATGGACTGGTTGGATCTCCTTGCAGTCCAAGGGACTCTCAAGAGTCTTCTCGAACACCACAATTCAAAAGCATCAGTTCTTCAGCACTCAGCTTTCTTCACAGACAACTCTCACATCCATGCATATACTATGCCTATTTCACAATTTGCTTTTGTAAATCGAAAATTTTATTGAAAAATTATTTTAAATTTTTATTTAAAATGAGATTTTCATATTAAAAACTTCTGATATTATGATGCAGCATTTTTCTCAGCACTGTTAGTTTTGTGCACTGTTTGAAGAAAATATTTTCTAAATATTTTTTAATAGACTTTATTTTTTAGAGCAGTTTCATATTCACAGCAAAATTAAGTAGACGATAGAGGAATTTCTTATACATCTCCTGCTCCCTCACAAACATCCCCCATTACCCATACTTTGTACTACAGTGGAACCTCTGTCAAATTCTGTCAGCCTGTATTGCTACATGATTATCATCTAAAGTCCATAGTTTACATCAAGGTTTACTCTTGATGTTGTACATTCCATGAATTTGGACAAATGTATAGTGACACATATCCATCATTAGAGTATCAAAGAGAATATTTCCACTGCCCCAGGAATCCTCTGCTCTTCATTCATTCATCCCTATTCATCCTTCACCCCCAACCCCAGATCTTTTCACTGTCTCCATAGTTTTGCCTTTTCCAGAACGTCATATAGTTGGAATCATACAGTATGTAGCCTTTTCAGATTGGCTTCTTTAACTTACTAATATACATTTAATATTCTCCCATGTCCTCCTGTGGCTTGATACCTTATTTCTTTTGGGGGACTTCCCTGGTGGCTCAGGTGGTAAAGAACCTGCCTGCAATGCAAGAGACCCAGGTTTGTTCCCTGGGTTGGGAAGATCCCCTGGAGAAGGAAATGGCTACCAACTCCAGGACTATTACCTAGAAAATTCCACAGACAGAGGAGTCTGATGGGCTACAGCCTATGGGACCACTTTAGCACTAAATAATGTTCCATTGTCTAAAGGTACCAGTTTATCTATTCACCGCTGAAGGACATGGTGGTTGTTTCCAACTTGAAAATTATGAATAAAGCTGCTAAAAACATCTATTTGCAAGTCTTTATGTGGACCTAAGTTTTCAGCTTCTTTGGCTAAATACTAAGGAGCATGACTGCTAAACTTTATGTAGTAAGAGTATTTTGAGTTGTTTGAGAAGCCATCAAACTATCTTCCAGAGTGGCTACCATTTTGCATACCTGCCAACAGTGACTGAGAGTGCCTGTTGTCCATATCCTTGCCAGAAATTGTGTTATCTGTGCTCTGGATTTTGGCCATTCTAATAGGTGGGTAGTGGTGTCTTATTAATATTCTAATTTGCATTTCTCTAATGACATATGTGTAGCATCTTTTCATATGTTTATTTGTTGTCTGCATATCTTCTTTGGTGAGATGACTGTTAAGGTCTTTGGCCCATTTTTTTTTAATTGAGCTTTTTTGTTTTCTTACTATTTAGTTTTAAGACTTTTTTGGGTATTTTTGGATAACAGTCCTTTATCAGATATGCCTTTTGCAAATATTTTCTCCCAGCCTGTGAATCAACTATTCATTCACTTGACAGTGTCTTTTGTAGAGCAGAGAAGAATGTTTCACAGTTTTAACTCTTATACTTAGCAGAATGCTTAAAACTATTACTAACAAATATTTGCTTAATAATTATAAATTATAATATAACTTAATTATAACTAGCTTTTAAATATAAAATTTCCCATATTTAAGCATAAGTGAAATGAAGTGAAAGTTGTGCAGTCGTATCCAGTGTTTTGCGAGGGCTATAGCCCACCAGGTTCCTCTGTCCATGGAATTCTCCAGGCAAGAATACTGGAGTGGATTGCCATTTCCTTCTCCAATTTAAGCATAAAGCAGACATCAAAGTTATATCACCCTGTTGGTACTGCTTGTAGTTCCAAATTGTGCTTTGTTTGTGGTTTTCCTTATTTCATTATTTATGGTACAAGACAGTGAAACTCATGGTAATACAACCTGTAATAAAGTGAATTATGTTTCTATGTATTTGGTAATTGACTCTTGCACTCAGCCAAGTCAAGAAGACTACAACTTTGAACACTTATTATCTCTATGGTAGTGCCACACAAAGATGCTGCTGTTTTCCACTGGTACTGCCACTACATTTAAATGTACCATCTGAATAGACTTTAGAATCTTTCTAGGATATTCAGGATTTTGTCCTTTTCTATCATACTGAATGATATGAAATATTGATTCATTCAGTACATTATAATATATTGTAGTAAGAAGCCTCTGCTCCCTAATAGGTAGAGTTGGCAAAGGAGGAGAGAAAGGTAGTTTTTATCATCTTTTACTCTGAGCCCTGCATCTTGGTCTGCCTTCAGATTTTTCTTAGTGCTTTTTCTAAATAATTCAGAGAAAGTTAGTATTGAATAGTTATCTGTTGCAAAATCCTGCAGTACCAAGCTCAAATACCACTAGAATGAAGCAGTGTAGTTCTGTAGAAAGAACAACATCCTTGGGTAAGGTTTGTACAGTTTATAGCAGATAAACTATAAGAGATAAGGTTTAACTTATTTAAAGAAATTCAGGTACTTTTAAAATAGAAAAGGATTTAAGGCCATTTCATCTAGTGGTTGACTGTGCATTAAAATTATCCAAGGGGCCTATAGAAAGTACAGACTGCTAGGTCACATCCACAGCAATTGTGCTTCAGTAATATCTGGGCAAGGTCCTAGAAATTGTCTTTTTAACAAATCCCCTCAGCAACTCTGACGCATAGCCAGGCTCCAGATGGGTATTTTGGAATCACTGATCTAGTACAGTGCCCAGCAGACAGGAATTAATTTAATTAATTTCTGTATTTCTAGCTAGACCAGCAAAGTGCCAGGCACATAGCTATTGCAGAATAAGTGTTTGACAGAGATGGGGCAGAAAGCAAGTACAAAGAGAAGTTCAACAGCTTATGAAAGGTGTTAGGAAGCATTAGAACCCAGTTCTTATTTGGCCCAGCAGATGGAGGAACAAGGGCTTTGGGATCCACTTTTCTTCAGAGGTCTTTCAGATCAAGTGTAGAATCTTCCAACATTTCATAAGACTACGTTATGGACACATGTATTTATGTTCAACAGAACATTGTAGGTACATCTCCCATCTCATTTTGTACATTTAATAAAATAATTTCTCTGATCATAATTTCTTAGGTATTATAAATAATTTTTGAAATTATTTGGTTTCCATTTGGGTTTGTTATATAGGTTAGAAGTGCATCATGTAATAAGTTCTTGAAGCTAGAAAATAAGATAAAAAAAAACCACAATTATCATTACTTTCATCTCTGTCATCTACTCTCTAAGACAAATCTGATTTGTGACCAGCTCTCAAAACTGCACCTCTGGATGACTCTTACAAGAATGTCTTTCTGGTCTGGTTTACTGAATGCAATTACACTTCCAAGCAAGTTTTCATTTTAAGAGAAGCCAGTGCAGTGATACCTTCTGGTTTTTGCATCAGCATTTTAGAGCAAGGGTACATGCTCTCCAGAGGAAGGAGGAAGTGGAGGGAGAGGAGGAAAATGAAGGGAATAAGAATTTGGGGGTTGCAAACTCTTCTCCTTGGTTTATATTATCCCCGACAAGAAATAATTTACCCACTACACTGGTCTTACTTTCAAAAGCATTTAGGAAGTTGTGAGTCCAACAGTTAAGTGTTAACACAATCCTGCTTATTTCATAGGATTTTCAATTTCTCAGAAAATACCCTGATTTATAGTTATCACTGCTTAAGGATAAGCCCTACAAGAAGACAATTGTTATGTAAGTAAATGTGTTATAAGTCATTGGATAACGTCTTGCATTCTCTTCATCCTATGAATAACACTGATGAGTCATTTTAACCAAGTAGTAGTGCCATGACCACCTTTTACTAAGGAGCTGTTCACAGGCAGTGGGCAACGTGGACTTTGATAAAAATAAATGTGCACTGCTGCAGAAAACACTGAGAATATCCAACCTGAAATGATTTAACTATTAAACGCTTGAAAGTTAAAACATTCACTGGCCATTAACAACCTCCAACATACCCAGTGAGTACATTCACTATGAAATTACTTTTTCTCTATCTTCTGTGCTTGAATTACTGGCCTTTGGGTGTAGACTGGGGAAGGGAGTTAGAGAGTTGCAGGTTTGTTACTTAAACTTCCTTATTTGGCCTTATTTCTTTTGTTGTTAAATGTAAACTTCCAGAATGTTTTCCCTGTCCATTGCTTAGATAAGAATAAATCCAAGAGAGTAGTTAGAAAAAATAGAGAAAATTTGATGTAACTGGTTAGAGGAGAATCTCAAAGCCTTTGAAAGGATGGAAGCTGAGAAGATAGTACAGGAATAATTGTGGGATGAAAGTAAGAGGGCACCATTGATGGAAAGACTTGTTTACTTCTCAGCTAGTAGTAACTACCTCTACACTGGCCTCCCTGGGAAGAACTTCTCCATCAAATAGTTCAATTCAGATTATGCCTTGCTTTCCTTGGCTCATGTTCTAGAGACTCTTTTTTTAAAGTGAATAAAGAAAAAATAAAATTAAAAAAATAATAATATGTAGCTAAAATACAAAAAAAAATAAAGTGAATATCATTAGATTTGTTTTTTGATTGGTATTTGTTTACTTCAAATTAATATTTTCCTTTTCTCTTTAACTCATGAACAAGTTTCTGAAGGATTGAAAATTTAATTCTTCATTTTTTGACTTCTTCATATCAGTAGCGTTAGACTCTACACAGTCAGTCCATCACATATGAAATGAAATATAACTATAAAGTAAAAGTTTCTAGTAATTTTTCCTTTTCATTATCACTCCTGAGCCATGATTGCACTCTAGTTATTCTGTTGCTCACCTGTAACATATTTTCCCCCTTTTATGGTGTACCTGTTTATTACCATGTTTTAGACTGCAGTCTTCTTGAAGGCAAGGACTATATCTCAGTCATCACTGTTTCTTTCATTTCTGTGTTATCTGACATAGGAGCTGCTCAGTCGGTGTATGTTCTATGTGTAGGCATATCAAAGTTGCATCAAATTCAGAGAAATTTTGTTTGCTTGGGTTAAAAACAAAGTTGACTCCGCCTTTGTCTTCACTGTCTTAAAAGACATCTGAATTTATTATCAGAATACTGCAACAACAATTTTTGGGATTCTTGCCATTTTACTCAAATTAATGTTTTAAAATGCTATTTTCGTTTGCTTTGCTCTAGAACTGAACAATGCCACAAAAACATTCTTTACTAAAGAATATTTGAAAAGAAAACAAAGCTTTCAGAAATCCAGCTCTGCAAAGTGGCCCCTACCAAACTGCAGAAAAGCATTCCACCTTTTTGGAGGTAAGGAAACTAATGTAAAAGAGAGAGAGAGAGAAGGAAAGAGAAAGAGTCTGGTATCATTGTCTAGCATTGTTTTTTAAAGCCATTTTCTTTCTGCCTTCGATATGTTAGTAGAAAAATATTTCTGCACTGGTCAATTTTAAGCAAGGATTTGCTAGTGTCTTCTTACTGAAAGCTACAGGTATATGTATGAAAAACTTGGAGACTATACCTTAAGAGTAGAATCTGACAGAAGCTCATGATCAAATTTACCTTACCTTGCCATCAATAATGTTTAATATGTAGATAATGAACTTTATTTCAAAAGTAACAGATTTAACAGAAGCACTAGTATTCTTTATAAGTATTTTTAATAACTCATCATAATTTGTTTGTTTTATAGTTTATAATCTCATTTTTATTTTTAGTATTTTTTAATTGAAGTATAGCTGATTTAGAATGTCATGTTAGTTTCAGATGTACAGCAACAGCAATTCAATACACACACAGACACACACACATATATGTGTATGTATTATTTTTCAGATTCTTTTCCCTTATAGCTTATTATAAGATATTAAATCTAATTCCCTGTACTATACAGTAGGTCCTTGTTGGTTGTCTATTTTATATATGCTGCTAAGTCGCTTCAGTCCTGTCCGACTCTGTGCGACCCCAGAGACAGCAGCCTACCAGGCTCCGCCATCCCTGGGATTCTCCAGGCAAGAACACTGGAGTGGGTTGCCATTTCCTTCTCCAGTGCATGAAAGTGAAAATTGAAAGTGAAGCCACTCAGTCATGTCCGACCCTCAGCGACCCCATGGACTGCAACCTTCCAGGCTCCTCTGTCCATGGGATTTTCCAGGCAAGAGTACTGGAGTGGGGTGCCATTGCCTTCTCCGATATAGTAATGTGTATATATTAATCCCAAACTCTTAATTTATCCCTTCCCCCACCTTTCCCCTTTGGGGAACCACAAGCTTGGTTTCTATATTGTGGATCTGTTTCTATTTTATAAATAAGCTCATTTATTACTTTTTTGAATTTCCACAAATAAGTGGAATATGATACATTTGACATAGGATATTTGTCTTTGGCTTACTTATTATGATAATCTCTAGGTCCATCCATGTTGCCACAGGTGGCGTTATGTCATTGTTTTTTTATGGTTGAGTAATATTACACACATACACACACATGCACATATAATATACATATATGCATACATACATCACATCTTTATTCATTAATCTGTCAATGGACATTAGGTTGTTTCCATGTCTTGGCTATTGTAAATAGTTCTGCTATGAACATAGGAGTGTGTGTGTATATCTTTTATAATTAGAATTTGCCTTGGATATATGCCCAAGAATGGGATTACAGGATCATATGGTAACTCTGTTTACTTTTTTAAGGAACCTACATATTGTTCTGTATAGTGGCTATACCAATTTACATTCCCAACAACATTGTAGGAGGGTTCTTTTTTTTCTGCACCCTCTCCCACATTTATTATTTGTAAAGTTTTTGATGTGACATGATGCTTCACTATAGTTGATTGGCATTTCTCTAGCAGTTAGCCATGTTGAACATTTTTTTATGTGCCTATTGGCCATCTTTATGTTTTTTTGTAGAAATACTTATTTAGGTCTGCTGCATATTTTGTGATTTTTTTTTTCTAATACTGAGCTGTTTGTATATTTTGGAAGTTAAACCCTTGTCTGATTTGTCATTTGTAAATATTTTTTCCCATTCTATACGTTGTCTTTTTGTTTTGTTTACGGTCTTTTTGCTGTGAAAAACTTCTGTGCTTAATTTAGTCCCATTTTTAAATTTTTGCTTTTATTTCCATTGCTCTAGGAGACAGGTCCAAAAAAAAACTACTGCTATGATTTATGTCGAAGTGTGTTCTGCCTATGTTTTCTCTAGGACTTTTATAGTATTTGGTCTTATGCTTAGGTCTTTAATGCATGTTGAGTTTGTTTTTGTATATGATATTAGAAGATGTTCTGATTTCATTCTTTTACATGTAGCTATCCAGTTTTCCCAGCACCACTTAATCAAGAGACTATCTTTTCTCCATTGTATATTCTTGCCCCATTTGTTATAGACAAACTGGCCATAGGTGGATGGGTTTATTTCTGGACTTTCTATCTCATTTTATTGAACTATATTTCTATTTTTGTGCAAGTACCTTACTGTTTTGACTACTGTAGCTTTGTAGTATATGCTAAATTCAGGGAGTCTGATTCTTTCATTCTATTTTTCTTTCTCAGGATTGCTTTGGATCTTAATGTATTGTTGGAATCAGTTTGCTGGCATTTTGCTGAGGATTTTGCATCTATGTTCTTCAGTGATATTGGCCTGTAATTTTCTTTTTTTGTGGTATCTTTGTCTGGTTTTGGTATTGGGGGGATGGTAGCCTCATAGAATGAGTTTGAAAGTGTTTCACTTTCATACTATTTTATTTTAATATTTTACAGTTGTCCTGCAAGTTTAGGACAAGTAGAAAGTGTCAGTACTTTAATGTAGAGTATCTCATCCATGTATAACAGACAAGGAATATCAGTTTCTGGGTCACAGCTAACTAAATGCATGACCTCAAGGATGTCATAGAAACACCTACTTTTGTTTCTGTTTCTGACCTGTAAGATGGTAATAATTATATAACCTAATTAATGTAGTTGTAAGGATCAAATGAGCTTATGTGAAAGTGCATTCTAAATTGTAACTGTACTATAGATAAAAGGACTTATCAAATTAGGGCGAGGCAATCTCTAGTATCTTTTTCACCTTTAAGAATTTGTTATGTGTAATGATCATACAATGTAAACATAAAATATAATTTTGTCTTTGATAAAACCATGGTCTATGAGAGCATGGACAGCTGTAGAGTTTTAGTACAGATGAGGGGTCTGGTTGGAGAAGCTAGATGTGGGGAGCTCTGATCTTCAGGAAACAAGAGGGCCTTCCATATAAGAAGACTGATAATATCAGTACAGCAATGATGTCAAGCAAAAGGAGGTAAAAACAGATCCTATATGGTTGAGGCAGAAGATAAATTGAATTACAAAATCCTCAAGTTTTGAAGAAAGTAGTTTATGGACAAATATAACTGTATATAGTAGTTTGAATAAAGAAACTTAGTTTAAAGTCATTTTATCAGCACTATGAAACATACTATTTACTATAGAATATTGTTAATAAATAGTACTCCTATTTATAAGAACTATAAAATAGTATACTCATTATAACATGATTTTGTAAAGTCATAAATAACTGAAGAAACCCACCATCCATTGTTGTTCAGTCACTAAGTTGTGTTCACCTTTTTGTGACCTCATGGACTGCAGCACGGCAGGCTTCCCTGTTCTTCACTGTCTCCCAGCGTTTGCTCAGTCTCATGTCCATTGAGTCAGTGATGCCATCCAACCATCTCATCCTCTGTTTCTCCTTTCTCCTCTTGTGTTCAATCTTTCCCAACATCAGAGTCTTTTCCATTGAGTCAGCTCTTTGAATCAGGTGGCCGAAGTATTGGAGCTTCAGCATCAATCCTTCCAGTGAACATTCAGGGTTGATTTCCTTTAGGATTGACTGGTTTGATCTCTTGGCTGTCCAAGGGACTCTCAAGAGTCTTTTCTAGCACCATAGTTTCAAAGCATCAATTTTTCAGTGCTCAGCCTTCTTTATGGTCCAACTCTCATATCCATACATGACTACTGAAAAAAACATACCTTTGGCTGTATGGACCCTTATTGGCAAAGTGATGTCTCTGCTTTTTTAATACACTAGCTCTAGGTTTGTCAGAGCTTTTCTTCCAAGGAGCTAACAGCTTTTCATTTCATGGCTGCAGTCACTGGCTACAGTGATTTTGGAGCCCAGGAAAATAAAGTCTTTCACTATTTCCATTGTTTTCCCCATCTATTTGCCATGAAGTGATGGGACCAGATGCTATGATCGTCTTTTTTTTGAGTAAGTTTTAAGCCATCTTTTTCACTCTCCTTTCAACCTCATCAAGAGACTCTTTAGTTACTCTTTCTGCTATTAAAGCGATATCATATGCATATGTGAGGCTATTGATACTTATCCTGGCAATCTTGATTCCAGCTTGTGATTCATCCAGGCTGGTATTTCACATGATGTAGTCTTCATAAAGTTAAATAAGCAGGGTGACAATATACAGCCTTGACATTCTCCTTTCCTAATTTTCCATGTCTGATTCTAACTGTTGCTTCTTGACCTGCATACAGGTTTCTCAGGAGACAGGTGAAGTGCTCTGGTATATCCATCTCTTAAAGAATTTGTAATATATAGCTCAGTTGGTTAATAATCTGCCTGCAATGCAGGAGACTCCAGTTCAATTCCTGGGTCAAGAAGATGTCCTGGAGAAAGGATAGGCTACCTACTCCAGTATTCTTGGGCTTCCCTTGTGGCTCAGCTGGTAAAGAATCCACCTGCAATGCAGGAGCCCTGGGTTCGATCCTGGGTTGGGAAGATCCCCTGGGGAAGGGAAGGCCTACCCACTCCAGTATTCTGACCTGGAGAATTCCATGGACTGCATAGTCCATAAGGTCACAAAAAGATATTACTGAGCAGCTTTCGTTCAGTAATATGTATTACATTTAGACTGAAATATGATATAAAATTAAATATAAGAAAGTCATTGTTATTCATAGGATTTCATGTGAAAGAAAAGATTTAATGTACAGATTATGTGCTTTAAAAGATTCCTTTGAATCCTACCTTCTACCCTATATGCAGATTTTTTTAAGTGAATCATCATTCTGCTAACCCCTTAATTTCCTTTTGTCTTTTTATATTCTGGGGAGCTAAAGCTATAAATTACATATTTGCTTCTTTGTGATTTCATGTTATTTCTCCCCATAGAAGTTCCACAGAACTCAAGTTTCTATAATTTTTTATGGAGGAGGTTCAAAGTAACTTCATTACTTAATCTAACTTGGAGAATTTTGAGCATTACTTTACTAGTGTGAGATGAGTGCAGTTGTGCAGTAGTTTGAACATTCTTTGGCATTGCCTTTCTTTGGGATTGGAATGAAAACTGACCTTTTCCAGTCCTGTGGCCACTGATGAGTTTTCCAAATTAGCTGGCATGTTGAGTGCAGCACTTTCACAGCATCATCTTTCAGGATTTGAAATAGTTCAACTGGAATTCCATCCCCTCCACTAGCTTTGTTTGTAATGATGCTTCCTACAGCTCCCTTGACTTCACATTCCAGGATGTTTGGCTCTCGGTGAGTGATCACACCATCGTGATTATCTGGGTCGTGAAGATCTTTTTTGTACAGTTCTTTTGTGTATTCTTAACACCTCTTCTTTATCTTCTGCTTCTTTTCTGTCCCTACCATTTCTGTCCTTTATTGAGCCCATCTTTGCTCCTCAGGCTACCACTTTGTCTTCTTGCATCTCTTTTTCTTTGGGATGGTTGAAGTCACTGTCTGATTTACAATATTATGAACCTCCATTCATAGTTCTTCAAGCACTCTGTCTACCAGATTTAATCCACTGAATTATTCTTCCAGTGTATAATCATAAGGGACTTGATTTAGGTCCTACCTGACTTGCCTAGTGGTTTTCTCTACTTTCTTCAATTTAAGTCTGAATTTGGCATGCTCATGATCTGAGCCACAATCAGTGCCAGGTCTTGTTTTTGCTGATTTTAGAGTTTCTCCCTCTTTGGCAACAAAGAACATAATCAGTCTAATTTCAGTGTTGACCATCTGGTGATGGCCATGTGTAGAGTCATCTCTTGTGTTGTTGGAAAAGTGTGTTTGCTATGACCAGTATACTCTCTTGATAAAACTCTGTTAGCCTTTCCCCTGCTTCATTTCGTACTCCAAGGCCAAACTTACCTGTTATTTGGCGTATTTCTTGACTTTCTACTTTTGCATTCCAATCCCCTGTGAAGAAAAGGAGATCATTATGTGTAGTGTGTGTTATTTCTAGAAGATGTAATCTTCATAGAGCCAGTCAGTTTTGGCTTCTTTGGCATCAGTGATTGAGACATAGACTTGGACTATGTGAATATGGTACCATTTATTCTCTGTTGATGAGCAAATGAGTTATACAGTTTCTGTTATTATAACAACATTGTGATAAATATTTTCATGTCTCTTGGAGCATAAGAGTTCCTCTAGAATAAGTGCCAGTAAAAAACAGCTGGGTCATAAGAAAAACGTATTTTTAATTTGATTGCCTAAACCAAACCATTTTCCTAAATGACTACTGATCTATCACCAACTTTGTTTACCACATTTAGTGTTTTCAGTAGGTATAAAATGATATCTCATTGGGGATTTAATTTAAATCTATCTAATTACTAACAGGGATTGAAAATAGCTCTGTATATGTATCAGTTATTGAATTTCTTCATTTGTGAAATTCCTTTTCAGATTTTGTCCATTTTCCTTTTTTCTTGTTGATTTTTGAGTTTTAAAATATTTTCTGCTGTTTCCTTTTCTTGTTAACTATATGAATGGCAGCTGTCTTCTCTCACTTGTTTTTCTTTTCACTTATCATGTCTTTAATGAATTGTAGTTTTTCATTTTTTAGCATCTTTCTGGTATGTATCATCTGATTTGAGAAATTCTCCATCCTCAGTGTCATAAACATATTTTCTTGTGTATTTTTCAAGTATTTTAAAGGTCTTTGGAAGTAATTTGTGTTGTTGATACTTTCTGGATTTTGTGGTGGTGAGGAGAATAGGTGTTGCGTTATAGGGTAGGGATCCAGTTACTTTGGGATTGTTTTCCTATTTTTTCCAACCACGATTTAATAATTCATTATTTCCCCACTGATCCACAGTGTTAATCTGTCATTGTTTAAATTTCTACTTCTGTGAGTCTTTTTCTGAAGTCTTTATTTGGTTCCTTTGGTCTCTATGTCAGGTTCTACCTCGGTTACTGAAGCCTTATAAGAAGTCTTGATATCTTCCTTCAGACTTGTTTTGCTGCATGAGTGTCTTGACCATTTTTTTTTTTTTTTGACTCTTTGAATCTTAGAATCATCTTGTAAAGTTCCATGAAAACTTTACAAGGGTTGGACGAATTTAGAGAGTGCCTTCAAATATATACATTACCTTGTGTAAAATAGAGAGCTGATGGGAAGTTTCTGTATAGCACAGGGAGCTCAGCCTGGTGCTCTGTGACAACCTAGAGGGGTGGGATGGAGTGGGAGGTGGGAGGGAATTTCTAGAGGGAGGGGACATATGTATATATATATATGGTTGATTCATGCTGATATATGGCAGAAACACAACATGGTAAAGCAATTATTTTCCAATTGAAAAGAAAAAAGGAAACCATGTTGAATTAAGGGAAGAAGTTCCTATTCAATGTATGAGTCTATGTGGGGAGAATTGACACCTTAATAACTTTCCCTTCCACTAAATGGTTTTTATTTAGATCTTCTAACTCTTTCATGTCTTATAATAAAATTCGATAATTTCCTTCACTGGTGTCTTATACACATTTTAGTTAGATTTATTCGCATATCTTTGCTGCTGTTATCCTCTTTTCTCCTCCTCTGAACCTTGAGTGAGGCTAGTTACTCCAATTCTACTTCTTAATTAACTGCTACTGTCATCACCAGTCCACACGCTCCTTTGTTTCCTTTTATCCTCATGTCCTACTTTCTATTATGTTGAATTCATTTAATCTGTATCTTTTCATTGTATTTTTAAATCATGTTTATTGTTTTCTCTGCATATATTTTAATTTATGGGAATGGTGTTGTTCTATTATTGCACTATTTCTTATCTTTTTCATCTAGCACTAGACTTTTAGATGAATCTTGGTGCCTATGTGTTACTTCTAAATCCTGTTCTCTGAAGGTATGCATTTACCACATTTTATCCAACTGTTCACTGACTGGAGCACAGAATACCTCCAGCTCCCTGCCACTACATGTAATACTAATAAATATCCTAATGTGGGCCTTGTGAAGGTTTATTTAGCATATAGACTCAGGAGCAGAATGTCTGGGTCACGTATTAGACTAAATAAAGCCAACAGTTCCCCCAAATGCCAGTATAGATACCTATAACAGTGCATGAGACTTGGGGGAAAATTGAAACTATGAAAAATGACAAAGAATGGAAGTTAGGAACCCTCATTATTAATTTAATTTGCTTTTATCTGATCTCTAGTAGTTTAAGATCATTCAAATACTTCAAATACTTATCAGTCTTTCAGATTCCTTTTCTGTAACTGCTTTCTTCATTTTCCTAAGGAGGTTTCTGCCTTTTATCAGTTTTACAGAATTTCTTGTGTATTCAGGATATACTAATCCTCTGTCTTCTTTAGACATTATAAGTGTTTTATCCCATTTTATAATCTGTATATTAAGTTTATCCATGATGTCCTTCACTGAAAGAAATTCAACTTTGACATAATTATATCCACCTTAATTTTGTGTTCTCGTTGTATTTTAAAGTTTTATTTAAGAAGTTCTTCCCCATTCCCAGGTTACAAAGGTTTTTGCTTAGGTAAAACTATAAAGTTAATATTAAAAAATACTTCTCACTTAGGTCTTAATCTGGAATCTATCTCTTATTGTATGTTACAGAGGGTTCATGTCTCCCTTCAAACAAAATAGCCTACTTTTCTGAATATTAAATAATGATTCTGGGTTTTTTTAATTATTCCTTAACCACATTGTATAGAAATGGCCTTGTATTTTGATCCCATATTCAGCAGCCTTATTGAATTACCTTCAGTTTCATTATAGGGTTTGAGGGGCTTTGAATGAAGATAATCATATCTGCCTTACCTGTAAATACAGTTTTATATGTTTCAAACTAATATGTATGCTTTTTCCTTCTCTTTTTTTTCTTGCCATACTTTCTGAACAAGGACTTCTGTTTGATTTTGAATAGAAAAGTGATAGCAGCATCTCTGATATTAAAAGAAATATTTTAATATTCCTGATGCTGAGACCATATTATATCATAGTACTCAACATACCATGCCATCTGTGCCATGTTAATTGTTTTCGCAAAACAGTTTCTTTTCAGCTAAATGTTTAGAGGTTGGTAGAAGGAAGTAAGGTGGGAAAGGAGGATATTATGGAAAAGAATAAACATTCATGTAGACACCTTAGGCTTTATACAATTACTATTCTTTCCACAAAAACGAAACAGAAGTTACTTGGTGGTGCCACTCTGCCTGCTGGGGGTACACACAGCTTTGGGATGGCTCCATGCAAAACAAACATTAAAGCCAAAATCCATTTCAGATTTCTTTCAGTTAGTAAAAAGAGATGCTAGTTCACACCTTTCATACAAGGAAAGTGGCATAAAGCAGGAAATTCTGCTTTTGTCTGAAGTTCCTTTATTTAACATCTATATTTATGAGTAAGATTGCCCCATGTTTCTGTTTTCAAAATCTTTGTTCTCAATGTGTTTTGAGTCAGTTTATATGATATATTTCATCCAGGAATTAATTTTTTCTGTTTTAATATTCATTGACAGAATGCTGTTTATATTGTTTAATCTCTCCTGTGTCTATAGCTCTCTTCTCTATATATTATCAATATTATTTACTAATGCCCTGCTTTTTTCCTGATCATGCCAGATATTTACAGTTTCTTTTCAGCTTAATTTTTCAGAGGTTGGCAGAAGGAGGTAAGGTGGGAAAAGAAGATATTATGGAAAAGAACAGACATTCATGTAGATTCCTTTGGCTCCATACAATTAGTATTCTCTCCACAAAACAAGAGCAAAAACATTTTAACATAGTTTTAGATTTCCTAATCAATGAAGTTCATGTAAACTTTTTTAATTCATTCATCCATAAAGCTCACTCACACTTATCCCTTTCACCTTGTCAAGTAGTGTCTTAAGAGATATTGATAAATAAGCAGACATGTTTTAAATTTATTTCTTACAAATACATGTTATGTGTTTTTGCATAAAATGAGTTATGTGAAAAGAAATGGAAATATTCTAGATATATGAGAGCTAGCATGTACATTTTAGCTCTTGCTCTTTGTTTTTTCCTCTGAAGTATCTATTGTTTCCAAGCTTGGCATCCTCAGTTTATCAGTATCTAATTGACTTGATTTTCAGGCATGCCATGTTTTAGTTGGTTTCCTAAGAAACGAGTTTTGTATATATTAATAAGCTAAGAGGTTTTACTAATATGTTTTGCCAAAATAAAGTTCCATGTAATTGAATTTTTTTCTAAATATACTCAAATCAAAGAAATGAAAAAAAAAGTCATGATTTAAAATCCAATGGCCTGATTTTTTTCTGGTAATAACAAGAACATGCAGCTAAAATGAAGGTATCTGAGACATATTTATGACCAATCCATTTGTTTTATTGTAAAGTCTAGGAAATTGTTTTATTTGGTCATTAGCTCATCTGAAGGTGTTAGATTGATTCTGCAAGTTTAAACATGCTCAGTATAAATGAAGAGATATCCACATGGAAAAGAATGCTTGTCTCTAATAGAGAACAAAACAATATATGATCAAATAGCAGGAGTTTGAATATCACCCAGGAATTTGCTTTCTCAGAAAGCTGGAGGTAAAATCAGAGCGGTTTTACAGTGTGCTGTAGCCTTGGTGCTGTCTTACTAGAAAGTTAACCTTTTCACAAGGTAATTTCTCAAAAGGACCTACGAATTTTAGTTTCTTTTTCTATTTGTTTTCTAATGGCAGAATCAGGCCCTATTTTTGCTGTAGAGTTTAATAATGAGTTTAAAATTTATTTTGGAAGCCAAATCAGCCCTACAATATAAGAAACTGCTTAGAAATACGTAGTTACATGCAATCACACTAAAATGTAAAATCATAGATTCTGAAGAGTTAGAAGATATACATAATGTAACTTTTCCAACCAATATAAGAACAGCCTCAACAATCATGCTCAGAGATAGACATCTAGTTCTGCATATCACATGTTTATCTCTTACTACCTGAATAAGTATATTTGTTCATTTAAACAACTCATTCACATAAATTTCTATGTAAATGAAATCTGGCTTCTCATAATTTCCTTTTATTGGTTCAAGTCTGTTTTAATCTTCCTCCATGTGACGGTTCTTCAAATATACAAAGACACATTTGATGTTCTAGACAGGTCTTTATTCCATACAGACCCTATATACATCCCTTCAGCTGTTCCTCATAGATCCTGATTTCTAGTTCCCAATTGCCTGTTTCAGAGATACTAGTGGGACTAGAAACGACATCAGTTGGATACTGATACACTAAGATGCAATGCCTGGAAATGGTAGATATTTCAGAGGAAGAAACTAAGATTGACAGAATCATCCATGCAACTAACACTTGATAAGAGGTATAAGAGCTAGCTCACTTTTATATAAAATATTTCCTTTCCTCTTCACATGACTTAATGTTATTCTGGTGTTGGGTCATGAATTCATGGTCTCTGTTGAAGGCTAAATAGTTCAGTTGGGCAGTGGAATAAAAACTAAAACACTGTTTTCTTCTGGAAAAGCTATAGCTTTAACTATATGGACTTTTGTTTGCAAAGTAATGTCTCTGCTTTCTAATACACTGTCTAGGGTTGTCATAACTTTTCTTCCAAGGAGCAAGCGTTTTTTAATTTCATGGCTGCAGTCACGGTCCACAGTGATTTTGGAGCCCAAGAAAATAAAGTCTGACATTGTTTCCCCATCTATTTGCTATGAAGTAACAGGACCAGATGCCATGATCTTAGTTTTTTTGAATGTTGAGCTTTAACCCCGCTTTTTCACTCTCCTCTTTCACCTTCATCAAGAGGCTCTTTAGTTTCTCTTCACTTTCTGCCATATCAGTAATATCATCTGCATATCTGAGGTTGTTGATATTTCTCCCAGCAGTCTTGATTCCAGCGTGTGATACATCCAGCACAGCATATAACATGACATACTCTGCATATAAGTTAAATAAGCAGGGTGACAACATACATCCTTGACGTACTCCTTTCCCAGTTTTGAACCCATCCCTTGCTTCACGTCCAGTTCTAACTGTTGCTTGTTGACCTGCCTACAGGTTTCTCAGAAGGAAGGAAAGGTGGTCTGGTGTTCCCATCTCTTTAAGAATTTTCCATAGTTTGTTGTGATCCACACAGTCAAAGGCTTTTGATAGTCAGTGAAGCAGAAATAAATGTTTTTCTGGAATTCCCTTTATTTTCCTGTGATCAAATGGGTATTGACAATTTGATCTCTGGTTCCTCTGCCTTTTCTAAATCCAGCTTGTACTTCTGGAAGTTCTCAGTTCATGTACTATTCAAGCCTAGCTTGAAGGATTTTGAGCTTTACCTTGCTAGCATGTGAAATAAATGCAACTGTATGGTAGCTTGAACATTCTTTGGCATGCCTTTCTTGGTATTGGAATTAAAACTGACCTTTTCCAGTCCTGTGGCCATTGTTGAATTTTCCAAATTTGCTGACATATTGAGTGCAGCACTTTAACAGCATCATCTTTTAGGATTTGAAATCACACAGCTGGAATTCCATCACCTCCATTAGCTTTGTTTGTAGTAATGCTTCCTAAGCGCCACTTGACTTCACACTCCATGTGTCTGGCTTTAGTTGAGTGACCATACCATTGTAGTTATCTGGGTTACTAACAGTTATTAGCTGGTATAAAGCACAGTTATTCTGTATATTCTTGCCACCTCTTCTTAATCTCTTCTTCTGTTAGGTCCTTACCATTTCTGTTCTTTATTGTGCCCATCTTTGCATGAAATGTTCCCTTGTTATCCCAGAATTGATGGCATAGACTTAAAATGTTGAAACAGGTAATAAGATGACTTTGGTACTTGACACTGAAATTTTTCAGCCTTTGATCAAGAGAAACCAAGAAGGAAATGAAGGAATTCAGCACAGCCAAATTCAGATCTAACTGTCACTATCTAATAAATGGTGCTACTTAATTTCTTTATTTTTATTTATTTTTAATATAAATTTATTTATTTTAATTGAAGGTTACTTTACAGTAATGTATTGGTTTTGCCATTCATTGACATGAATCCACCACAGGTGTACACATGCTCCCCATCCTGAACCCCCCTCCCACCTCCCCCCCCCCCGATACCATCCCTCTGGGTCATCCCAGTGCACCAGCTCCAAGCATCCTGTATCATGCATCAAACCTGGACTGGCGATTCATTTCACATATGATACTATACATGTTTCAATGCCATTCTCCCAAATCATCCCACCTTCACCTTCTCCCAGAGTCCAAATGACTGTTCTATACATCTGTGTCTCTTTTGCTGTCTCTCATACAGGGTTATATAGTTACCATCTTTCTAAATTCCATATATATGTGTTAGTATACTGTATTGGTGTTTTTCTTTCTGGCTTATTTCACTCTGTATAATAGGCTCTAGCTTCATCCATCTCATTAGAACTAATTCAAATGTGTTCTTTTTAATGGCTGAGTAATACTC
>SJYC01092761.1:0-12161 GCA_006408675.1 Madoqua kirkii | reverse complement strand
TCAATACTATTTTTAAATATCCTTTTTCCTAAAATATTAAAGCAAGAAAAATAATAATATATGGCATAGGAACTGCTCTTTCAGTTGTCTCTTCTTCTGGTCTGAGAAAATGAAAGGCCATTAGGATAGTTTCTAAAAATATTCCAAGAAAATTTAAAAAGAGATGATATGTCTTTCTAGAAACATTCAGTCACTCTGAAATATGTATTATGCTTTCAATTTATTTAATTCTACATTGCTTATATGGTAATTCCTAAGATTTCACACAGAACAAAAAAGAATAAGGTTACCAGTTTATTTTCAAAAGAGCTTGTGCAAACAACCGGTGGCCAAATATAAGACTTTTCCAGTTGATTTGAAAATATGACTTCCTGTCAGATGGGTGCTGATTTCTCAGGAATAGTTGCAGAGCTTTGAAAAGAAAAAATGAATCTGAATTAATCATGCCTTTAATCTCAAAGGGAAAATAACCTCTCAAGCAGATAAAGTGCTGTTTTCTTAAACTGAGTTGTCATTAAATTAATAGAGTCTGACTTTTCTGAAAAATATTTCCTATCAGGTTGACCTTCAAAATATTTAACAGCCAGTAACATAGTATTCCTACATACATGAATCGAAAATTAGAAGATATATTCCTTTTCATTCACTTAAGTGACTATAAATATAAAACTGATAATAAGCTGATGTAATTCATAGCATAAATTATTAACCAAATTATTCCAATAATTTGTGTTTGTAGACTTAGAAGTGTTAAAAATAATTTCTTGTTTGATATAGATACAGCTACTTAAATGATGCCCTTTCTGAGCCACACACATCAACATTTTAGGAATTAGTGAACTAAAATGGACTGGAATGGGTAAATTTAATCCAGATGACCATTATATCTACTACTAAGTGCAAGGTTCCCTTCAAAGAAATGGAGTAGCCCTCAGTCAACAAAAGAGTACGAAATGTAGTACTTGGATGCAGTCTCAAAAATGACAGAACGATCTCTGTTTGTTTCCAAAGCAAACCATTCAGTTTCACAGTAATCCAAGTCTATGCCCCAACCAGTAATTCTGAAGAAGCTGAATGGTTTTATGAAGACCTACAAGACCTTCTAGAACTAATACCCCAAGAAGATGTCCTTTTCATCATAGGGGACTGGAATGAAAAAGTAGGAAGTCAAGAGATACCTGCAGTAACAGACATATTTGGCCTTGAATACAAAATGAAGCAGGGCAAAGGCTAACAGAGTTTTGCCAGAGAACACACTGGTCATAGCAAACAACCATTCCAGCAACACAAGAGAAGACTTCACACATGGACATCACCAGATGGTCAATACTGAAATCAGATTGATTATATTCTTTGCAGCCAAAGATGGAGAAGCTCTATACAGTCAGCAAAAACAAGACCAGGAGCTGACTGTGGCTCAGATCATGAACTCCTTATTGCCCAATTCAGACTTAAATTGAAGAAAGTAGGGAAAATCACTAGACCATTCAGATATGACCTAAATCAAATCCCTTATGATTATACAGTGGAAGTGACAAATAGATTCAAGGGATTAGATGTGATAGAATGCCTGAAGAAATATGGATGGAAGTTCATGACGTTATTCAGGAGACAATGATCAAGACCATCCAATGCCTGAAGAAATATGGATGGAGGTCCATGGTGTTATTCAGGAGACAGTGATCAAGACCATCCCCAAGAAAAAGAAATGCGAAAAGGCAAAACAGTTGTCTGAGGAGGGCTTACAAATAGCTGACTCAAGAAGAGAAGTTAAAGGCAAAGGAGAAAAGGAAAGATTTAATGATCTGAATGTAGAGTTCCAAAGAATAATTGGAGAAGGAAATGGCAATCCACTCCAGTACTATTGCCTGGAAAATCCCATGGACAGAGGAGCTTGGTAGGCTACAGTCCTTGGGGTCACAGAGTCGGACACAACTGAGCGACTTCACTCACTCCAAAAACAGCAAGGAGAGATAAGAAAGCCTTCCACAGTGAACAGGGCAAAGAAGTAGAGGAAAACAATAGAATAGGAAAGACTAGAGATCTCTTCAAGAAAATTAGATACCAAGGGAATATTTCATACAATGATGAGCTCAATAAAGGACAGAAATGGTATACATCTAACAGAAGCCAAAGGTATTAAGAAGAGGTAGCAAGAAGACACAGAACTATACAAAAAAGATCTTTACGACCCAGGTAATCACAATGCTGTGATCACTCACCTAGAGCCAGACATCCTGGAATGAAAAGTCGAGTGGGCTTTAGGAAGCATCACTATCAACAAAGCTGGTGGAGGTAATGGAATTCCAGTTGAACTATTTCAAATTCTAAAAGTTGATGTTGTGAAAGTGCTGCACTCGATATGCCAGCAAATTTGGAAAACTCAGCAGTGGGCACAGGACTGGAAAAGGTCATGTTTCGTTCCAGTCCGAAAGAAAGACAATGCGAAAGAATGTTCAAACTACCGCACAATTGCACTCATCTTGCACACTAGTAAAGTAATGCTCAAATTTCTCCAAGCCAGGCTTCAGCAGCACATGAACCATGAACTTGCAGATGTTCAAGCTGGTTTTAGAAAAGGCAGAGGAACCAGAGATCAAACTGCCAACATCCATTGGCTCACAGAAAAAGCAAGAGAATTCCAGAAAAACATCTATTTCTGCTTTATTGACTATGCCAAAGCCTTTGACTATGTGCATCACAATATACTGTGGAAAATTCTTAAAGAGACTGAAATACCAGACCACAGGACCTGCCTCCTGAGAAATCTGTATGCAGGTCAGGAAGCAACAGTTAGAACCAGGAACAATGGACTGGTACCCAATTGGGGAAGGAGTACATCAAGACCGTATTGTGTCACCTGCTTATTTAACTTATATGCAGAGTACATCGTGAGAAACGCTGGGCTGGATGAAGCACAAGCTGGAATCAAGATTGCTGGGAAAAATATCAATAACCTATGATATGCAGATGATACCACCCTAGGGCAGAAAGTGAAGAAGAACAAAGAGCCTCTTGATGAAAGTGAAAGAGGAGAGTGGAAAAGCTGACTTAAAACTCAACATTCAAAAAACAAAGATCATGGAATCTGGTCCCATCATTTCATGGCAAATAGAGGAGAAACAATGGAAACAATGACAGACTTTATTTTCTTGGGCTCCAAAATCACTGCAGATGGTGACTGTAGCCATGAAATTAAAAGACACTTGCTCTTTGGGAGAAAACCTGTGACCAACTTGCTGCTGCTGCTGCTGCTAAGTTGCTTCAGTCGTGTCCGACCCCAGAGACAACAGCCCACCAGGCTCCGCCATCCCTGGGATTCTCCAGGCAAGAACACTGGAGTGGGTTGTCATTTCCTTCTCCAATGCATGAAAGTGAAAAGTGAAAGAAGTCGCTCAGTCATGTCTGACTCTTAGCAACCCCATGGACTGTAGCCTACCAGGCTCTTCCATCCATGGGATTTTCCAGGCAAGAGTACTGGAGTGGGGTGCCATTGCCTTACCAACCTAGACAGCATATTAAAAAACAGAGACATAGCCAACATAGGTCTATCTAGTCAAAGCTATAGTTTTTCCAGTAGTCATGTGTGCATGTTAGTGTTGGACTCTAAAGAAAGCTGAACATCAAAGAACTGATGTTTTTGAACTGTGGGGATGGAAAAGACTCTTGAGAGTCCCTTGGCCTGCAAGGAGATCCAACCAGTCAATTCTAAGGAAATAAATCCTGAATATTCATTGGAAGGACTGATGCTGAAGCTCCAATACTTTGGCCACCTGATGTGAAGAACTGACTCACTGGAAAACACCCTGGTGCTGGGAAAGATTAAAGGCTGGGAGAAAGGGGGACAGCAGAGGATGAGATGATTGAATGGCATCACTGACTCGACGGACATGAGTGTGAGCAAGCTCAGGGAGTGGTGATGGACAGGGAAGCCTGGTGTGCTGCGGTCCATGGGGCCGCAGAGTTGGACACGACTGAGCCACTGAACTTAACTGAGCGTGGTCTGACAAAGTAGATGTATCTGAGTTTCAGTTTTGAATTTAACCACCCCTGGGTTATTTTCTTAATTTCTTATTTAGTTTCAAATAAGAGACCCCCTACTGTGTTTCTTAAAAGGATTCCTGTTATTCTTTTGGTTAGGGCAGTTCTTCATTGTATGAGACTTACCCAAATTGTTGAACAGTTGAGCACACCAGACCACAAGTAGACCCTCCTTTTATTGTAATTAGCAGTATTCCCCCATATATTTGCAGATATCTCCCAACATCAACCCCATGGAGGTTACACACAGATTCAAACACTAATAAAAGTTTCTCATTCTTTTTTCTTTCAGCTTTCTTGGCAGTATCAATGATGCCTCCCCCAAAACATTAATTTAAAATGTACAGTGTGATAATTTGATATATGTATGCACTGTGAAAGATTCTCTCCACAGCTAGTCAGTTAATAGAACCGCCGTCTCACATGGCTTTTTTTTTTTTTTAAGTTTGTTTTTATTTGGGGGGTGTGTTTTTGGTGAGAATATTTAAGTTCTACTTTAACAGATTTCAGTTATACAGTACAGTGTTATCAACTATAATCACATTAGTTCCTCAGACTTTATTCATCTTATAACTGAAGACTGTACCCTTTTACCAGCCTCTATTTCCCCACTCCTCAGCTCCAAGCAATCATTTCTTTACTCTGTTTTCATAAGGTTTTTCTGGTTTGGCTTTTTAGGTTTCTGTGTTTTGTTTTTTTTTTTTTTTTCTGTTTTCAGATTCCATGGACAACATAACATGCAGTATTTCTTTCTTTGTCTTGCTTATTTCACTTAAGACAATGCTCTCCACATTTATCTATGTCAAAATCACAGATTAGGATTTCTTTCTTTTATAAGGCTAAATATTACTCCAGAGGGCTTCCCTGGTGGCTCAGAGGGTAGCAAATCCACCTGCAATGCAGGAGACCCGGATTTGATCCCTGGGTCAGGAAAATCCCCGGAGAATGGAATGGCTGCCCACTCCAGTATTCTTGCCTGGACAGTTCCATGGACAGAGGAGCATGAGAGGCTACAGTTCACGGGTCACATAAAGAGTCGGACACAACTGAGTGACTGACACCTTGACTTTCATTACTCCATTGTATATATAACACCTTGTCTTTATCCATTTACCCATCAACGCACATTTAGGTAGTTTACATACCTTGGTGTATATCTCTTCCAGATAGTGATTTTGTTTACTTTATATATGTACCCAGAATTAGGATTACTGAATCTATGGTAGTTCTATTGTTCTATTTTAGAGGAACCTCCATATTGTTTTCCATAGGGCTACAACAGTTTTTTTCCTCACATCTTCTCCAGTTACCTCTTGCATTTTCAATAATAATCATGCTAATAGGTGTCAGTTGATATCTCATTGTGGTTTTGATTTGCATTTCCCTAATAGTGAGGTGGCTCAATGGTCATGAATTGATATTACCATCAGTGGTAATACCTACTCCAGTATTCTTGTCTGGAAAATCCCATGGACAGAGGAGCCTGGTCGGCTACAGTCCATTGGGTCACAGAGCAACTGAGTATGATAATTAGTGAGTGATGTTAAAAGCACCTTTTTATGTACCTATTGTCCATTTGAATGTCATAAAGTTATCTTAAATTTTGTCAGATGATTTTTCTGCATCTACAAGGTGATTATCTGATTTTTATCTTTCATTTTGTTAATGTGGTATATTGGTTCACAAATGTCACACTGTTCTTTCATCCCTGGAATAAATCCCATTTGATCATGTTACCTTATCTTTTTAACATTCTGTTGTATTTATTTTGTTTACATTTTGTTGAGGATTTTTGCATCTATGTTTATCAGGAATATTGAACTATAATTTTCTTTTCTTGTAGTATCCTTGTCTAGCTCTCATATCGGAGTAATGCTGGACTAGTAAAATGAATTTGGGAGTGTTCCCTCTTCTTCAGTTTTTGGAAGGAGCTTATAAAGGATTAGTTTTTCTTTAGATTTTTGGTAGAACTCATCAGTGAAGCCATCTGGTCATGGATTTTTATTTGAAGTTTTTGATTACTGATTCAGTCATCTGACTAGTATTTGAGCTATTCATTTTTTCTGCTTCTTCATGAATCAGTCTTGGTAGGCTGTATGTTTCTACAAATCTAAATTTTATCTAGGTTGTCCAATTAGGGGGTATATAATTATTCAGTCTGTTATACTCCTTGTGTATTTGCATATTATCAGTTGTAAGGTCTTTTTCACTTATAATTTTATTTTTTGCCTTTTTTTGGTAAACCAAGCTAAGGGTTTGTATCTACTTTATCTTTTAAAAAACAACTTTTAGTTTCAGTGATCTTTTCTATTGTCTTTTAGTTTATATTTTCTTTAATTTATATTTCAGTTATATTTCATTTAATTCTGCTCAGATCTTTGTTATTTCCTTCCTTCTACTCACTTTGGGCATAGTTTCTTTCTCTAGTCCTAAAAATGTAAAATTAGGTTGTTTATTTGAGACCTTTTATCTTAACGTATACATTTATTACTATAAACTCCTCTCTTAGCCCTGCTTTTCCCATGTCCCATAAGTTTTTATATGTTGTGATTTTATTTTCATGCATCTCAAGGCAATTTCTGGTTTCTAATTTTGCCACTAGCTGACATCCTCTAACAAAGTTACATAATTCAATGAAAACAGTCAGCATTCCATGTCTGTAGACATGAAACCTGTAGATACAGAGGGCCAAAGGCATCCTCTTGATGAACTGGCCCCTTTATTACATGACCTTCTTTGTCTCTTGTTATAGTCTTTGACTTAGCTTATTTTGTCCAATCAAAGTATGACTATCCCTGCTTTTTAAAAATTTGCATGAAGCCTCTTTCTCCATTCCTTTAAGACTTTGTGTGTCTTTAAAGCTAAAGTAAATCTTTGTAGGCAACATATATATACTATGTTTTTGAAGAATTTAATCCATTCACATTTAAAGTATTGATAGGTATTGACTTGTTATTGCCGGTTTGTTATTATTTTCTGTTTGTTTCATTTTTCTATTGTTCCTTTATTCTCTCTTATTCTCTTCCCTTGTAATTTGAGGGATTACCATTTTCCTTCATAATGATTTTCTGTAATGGTATGTTTTGCTTGCTTTTTTTGTGTATCTACCAGAGATTTTGTGTGTGTGCTTGATCTTACAGCATAATCATATATTTTATTATCTTAAAAATATTTTATGTTTATTAATTTATTTCCTTAGAGTATTATTGCAATATAATGGACATGAAGCACTATATAAAGTTCAAGGCATGCAGCATAATGATTTGACTTACATACCTTATGAAATGATTACCACAGTAAGTTTAGTGAACTTCTATCATAAAATAGAAAATAAGAAAAAAAGAAAACTTTGGTAAAGCTCTTGGGATTTATTCTAACAACTTTCACATATAACATAGAGCATTGATTATATAAATCATGTTATACATTACATCTCTAGTACTTACTTATCTCAAAAGGATGTTTGTACCTTTTGATGACCTTCATCCAATTCCCCCTCCCCTCACCCACTACCCCTCTACAACTCTCCTTTCTTTTTTCCTATGAGTTAGTTTATTTGTTCTCATTTGAAGTATGATGGACCTGCAACATTATTTTAGTGACTGGTGCACAACATATGATTAGATATTTCTATACAGTACAAAATAATCACAGTGTAAGTCTAGTAACTGTCCATCACTATACAAAGATATGACATTATTATTGACTGTTTTCCCCATGATATAATTTCTTTTTCATGACTCATTTATTTTGTAACTGGAAGTTTGTAACTCTTCACTTTCCCTCAATTTATTTCTCTCTTCGTCCATGCCCTCCCCATCTGGCAACAATTCGTTCTCAGTATCAGTGACTTTGTTTCTGTTTGGTTTTGTTCATTTGTTGTTTTTCTCTTTTTGCATTCCACCAAAGAAGTCCAAAAATAATTTTTCTGTCCTTGTGTGTGCTAAGTCATCTCAGACATGCCCAACTCTTTGTGACACCAGGCTCCTCTGTCCATGGGATTCCCCAGGCAAGAATACTGGAGTGGGTTCTCATGATCTTCTCCAGGGGATCTTCCCAAGCCAGGGAACAAACCTGTGTCTTAGGTCTCTTGCATTGACAGGCAGGTTCTTGAACACTAGCACCACATATAAGTAAAATCACGTGGTATTTTACTTTCTCCATCTGACTTACTCCACTTAGCAAAATACGCTCTAGGTTCATCCATGTTATCACAAATGGTGAGATTACATTTTATATGGCTAAGTAATAGCGATTTTATATATATGTATGTCTGCATCTTTTTAATCTATTCATCTGTTGATGGGCATGTAAGTTGCTTGAATATATTGGCTATTGTGATTATGTTACAAATAATATAGGGATGCATCAGTTCAGTTCAGTTGCTAGTCATGTCCGACTCTTTGCAACCTCATGGACTGCAGCACACCAGGCCTCCCTGTCCATGACTAACTCCCAGAGCTTACAAAAGCTCATCTACATTGAGTCACTGATGCCATCCAACCATCTCATCCTCTGTCGTCCCCTTCTCCTCCCGCCTTCAATGTTTGCCAGCATCAGGGTCTTTTCAAATGAGTCAGTTCTTTGCATCAGGTGGCCAAAGTATTGGAGTTTCAGCTTTAGCATCAGTCCTTCCAGTGAATATTCAGGACTGATTTCCTTTAGGATAGACTGGTTGGAACTCCTTGCAGTCCAAGGGACTCTCAAGAGTCTTCTCCAACACCACAGTTCAAAAGCATCAATTCTTTGGTGCTCAGCTTTCTTTATAGTCCAACTCTCACCTCCATACATGACTACTGGAAAAGCCATAACTTTGACTAGCTGGACCTTTCTTGGCAAAGTAATGTCTCTGCTTTGTAATATGCTGTCTAGTTTTGTCATAACTTTTCTTCCAAGGAGCAAGCATCTTCTAATTTCATGGTTAGAGTCCATCTGCAGTGATTTTTGAGCCCCCCAAAATAAAATCTATCACTGTTTCCACTGTTACCCATCTATTTGCCATGAAGTGATGGGACTAGATGACATTATCTTAGTTTTCTGAATGTTGAGCTTTAAGCCAACTTTTTCAATCTCCTCTTTCACTTTCATCAAGAGGCTCTTTACTTCTTCTTTACTTTCTGCCACAAGGGTGGTGTCATCTGCATGTCTGAGGTTATTGATATTTCTCCCGGCAATCTTGATTCCAGCTTGTGCGTCTTACATTCTAGCATTTCTCATGATGTCCTCTGCATAGAAGTTAAATAGCAGGGTGACAATATACAGCCTTGACGTACTCCTTTTCCTATTTGGAACCAATCTGTTCCATGTCCAGTTCTTACTGTTGCTTCCTGACCGCCTACAGACTTTTCAAGAGGCAGGTCAGGTGGTCTGGTAATCCCATCTCTTTGAGAATTTTCCAGTTTATTGTGATCCACACAGGCAAAGGCTTTGGCATAGTCAATAAAGCAGAAATAGATGTTTTTCTGGAACTCTCTTGCTTTTTCAATGATCCAGTGTATGTTGGCAATTTGATCTCTGGTTCCTCTGCCTTTTCTAAAACAAGCTTGAACATCTGGAAGTTCACAGTTCATGTACTATTGAAGCCTGTCTTGGAGAATTTTGAGTATTACTAGCATGTGAGATGAGTGCAATTGTATGGTAGTTTGAGCATTCTTTGGCATTGCCATTTTGGGAATTGGAATGAAACATGACCTTTTCCAGTCCTGTGGCCACTGCTGAGTTTTCCAAATTTGCTGGCATGCTGAGTGCACCTCTTTCATAGCATCATCTTTTAGAATTTGAAATAGTTTACCTGGAATTCCATCACCTCCACTATCTTTGTTCATAGTGATGCTTCCTAAGGCCCACTTGACTTCATATGACAGAATGTCTGGCTCTAGGTCAGTGATCACATCATCGTGATTATCAGGCTCGTGAAGATCTTGTATAGTTCTGTGTATTCTTGCCACCACTTCTTAATATCTTCTGCTTCTGTTAGATCCATACTGTTTCTTTCATTTATTGAGCCCATCTTTGCATGAAATGTTCCCTTGGTATCTCTGATTTTCTTGAAGAAATCTCTAGTCTTTCCCATTCTGTTGTTTTCCTTTATTTCTTTACACTGATCACTGAGGAAGGCTTTATCTCTCCTTGCTAGTCTTTGGAACTCTGCATTCAAGTGGGTATATCTTTCCTTTTCTCCTTTGCCTTTAGCTTCTCTTCTCTTCTCAGCTATTTGTAAGGCCTCCTCAGAGTGCCATTTTGCTTTTTTGCATTTCTTTTTCTTGGGGATGGTCTTGATCACTGCCTCTTGTACAGTGTCACAGACCTCCGTCCATAGGTCTTCAGATCTAATCCCTTGAATCCCTTTGTCACTTCCACTGTATAATCAGAAGGGATTTGATTTAGGTCATACATGAGTGGTCTAGTGGTTTTCCCTACTTTCTTCAATTTCAGTCTGAATTTGGCAATAAGGAGTTCATGATCTGAGCCAGTCAGCTCTCAGTCCTTTTTCTGCTGACTGTATAGAGCTTCTCCATCTGATTGTAAAGAATATAATCAATCTGATTTCAGTATTGACCATCTGGTGATGTCCATGTGTACAGTCTTCTCTTGTGCTGTTGGAAGAGGGCTTTTGCTATGACCAGTGTGTTCTCTTGTCAGAAGTCTATTAGCATTTGCCCTGCTTCTTTCTGTACTCCTAGGCCAAATTTGCCTGTTACTCCAGGTGTTTCTTGACTTCCTACTTTGTCATTTTAGTCCCCCATGATGAAAAGGACATCAGTTTTGGATGTAAGTTCTAGGTCTTCATAAAACCGTTCAACTTCAGCTTCTTCAGCTTTACGGGTCAGGCCATAGACTTGGATTACTGTATATTGAATGATTTGCCTTGGAAATGAACAGAGCTCATTCTGTCATTTCTGAGGTTGCATCCAAATACTGCATTTCAGACTCTCTTTTGACTATGAGGGCTGCTCCATTACTTCTAAGGGATCCTTGTCCACAGTAGTAGATGTTCATGGTCATCTGAATTAAATTCACCCATTCTAATCCATTTTAGTTCACTGATCTCTAAAATGTCAGTGTTCACTCTGGCCATCTCCTGTTTGACCATTTCCAATTTGCCTTGATTAGTGGAACTAACATTCCAGATTCCTATGCAATATTGCTTTTTATAGCATTGGACTTCCATCATCCGTCACATCCACAAGTGGGTTTTGGTTCTGCTTTGGCTCTGTCTCTTCATTCTTTGTGGAATTATTTCTCCACTGTTCTCCAGTAGCATATTGGGCACCTACTGACCTGAGGAGTTCATCTTTCAGTGTCCTATCTTTTTGCCTTTTCATACTGTTAATGGGGTTCTCAAGGCAAGAATACTGAAGCAGTTTGCCATTCCCTTCTCCATACATACATCTTTTCAGATTTTTTCATTTCTTTGGAAAAATACTCAGAACTGGAATTGCTGGACCATAGGATAAGTTCTATTTTTAATTTTTGAGGAAACTCCATACTGTTTTCTATAGTGGTCACACCAATTTACATTTGTACCAACAGTGTATGAGGGTTTCCATCATTCTACATCCTTGCCAACTCTTCTTGATATCTTTTTAATAATAGTCATTGATGGGTATAAGGTGATAGGGTAATGTTGAAGTATGTTTCCTATATACTCACTTTGAGTTTTTTCAATAAATAGATGTTAAATTGTTTTGGATATTAAATTTATCAGAAGCTTTTTCAACATCTATTAAGATGATCCTGTGGTGTATCACAACAACTAATTTGAGGATACTGAAGCATTCTTATATTGCTGAGGTATATCATAAATGATCGTGTTCTCTGATACTCTTAATGTTTTACTGGATTTTATTTCCCAAAATTTTGTTGAGGTTTTTTTGCATCTGTATTCTTCAGGGATATTGACCCATAATTTTCCTTTCTTGCAGTGTCTTTGTCTGGCTTTTGTATCAGGGCAATTCTGGCCTAGAAAAATGAGTTTGGAAGAGTTTGAAAAACATAGGCTTAATTCCTTTTTAACGTTTGATATAATTCACGTATGAAGTCTTCTAATTCTGGACTTTGTTTGCTGAAGTTTTAAAATTACTGATTCAGTTTCACGACTGGCATTTGGTGAGTTCATA
>SJYC01092760.1:0-11525 GCA_006408675.1 Madoqua kirkii | reverse complement strand
CCTTTTTCTGCTGACTGTATAGAGCTTCTCCATCTGATTGTAAAGAATATAATCAATCTGATTTCAGTATTGACCATCTGGTGATGTCCATGTGTACAGTCTTCTCTTGTGCTGTTGGAAGAGGGCTTTTGCTATGACCAGTGTGTTCTCTTGTCAGAAGTCTATTAGCATTTGCCCTGCTTCTTTCTGTACTCCTAGGCCAAATTTGCCTGTTACTCCAGGTGTTTCTTGACTTCCTACTTTGTCATTTTAGTCCCCCATGATGAAAAGGACATCAGTTTTGGATGTAAGTTCTAGGTCTTCATAAAACCGTTCAACTTCAGCTTCTTCAGCTTTACGGGTCAGGCCATAGACTTGGATTACTGTATATTGAATGATTTGCCTTGGAAATGAACAGAGCTCATTCTGTCATTTCTGAGGTTGCATCCAAATACTGCATTTCAGACTCTCTTTTGACTATGAGGGCTGCTCCATTACTTCTAAGGGATCCTTGTCCACAGTAGTAGATGTTCATGGTCATCTGAATTAAATTCACCCATTCTAATCCATTTTAGTTCACTGATCTCTAAAATGTCAGTGTTCACTCTGGCCATCTCCTGTTTGACCATTTCCAATTTGCCTTGATTAGTGGAACTAACATTCCAGATTCCTATGCAATATTGCTTTTTATAGCATTGGACTTCCATCATCCGTCACATCCACAAGTGGGTTTTGGTTCTGCTTTGGCTCTGTCTCTTCATTCTTTGTGGAATTATTTCTCCACTGTTCTCCAGTAGCATATTGGGCACCTACTGACCTGAGGAGTTCATCTTTCAGTGTCCTATCTTTTTGCCTTTTCATACTGTTAATGGGGTTCTCAAGGCAAGAATACTGAAGCAGTTTGCCATTCCCTTCTCCATACATACATCTTTTCAGATTTTTTCATTTCTTTGGAAAAATACTCAGAACTGGAATTGCTGGACCATAGGATAAGTTCTATTTTTAATTTTTGAGGAAACTCCATACTGTTTTCTATAGTGGTCACACCAATTTACATTTGTACCAACAGTGTATGAGGGTTTCCATCATTCTACATCCTTGCCAACTCTTCTTGATATCTTTTTAATAATAGTCATTGATGGGTATAAGGTGATAGGGTAATGTTGAAGTATGTTTCCTATATACTCACTTTGAGTTTTTTCAATAAATAGATGTTAAATTGTTTTGGATATTAAATTTATCAGAAGCTTTTTCAACATCTATTAAGATGATCCTGTGGTGTATCACAACAACTAATTTGAGGATACTGAAGCATTCTTATATTGCTGAGGTATATCATAAATGATCGTGTTCTCTGATACTCTTAATGTTTTACTGGATTTTATTTCCCAAAATTTTGTTGAGGTTTTTTTGCATCTGTATTCTTCAGGGATATTGACCCATAATTTTCCTTTCTTGCAGTGTCTTTGTCTGGCTTTTGTATCAGGGCAATTCTGGCCTAGAAAAATGAGTTTGGAAGAGTTTGAAAAACATAGGCTTAATTCCTTTTTAACGTTTGATATAATTCACGTATGAAGTCTTCTAATTCTGGACTTTGTTTGCTGAAGTTTTAAAATTACTGATTCAGTTTCACGACTGGCATTTGGTGAGTTCATATTTTGTGTTTCATTCTGATTTGGTCTTGGGAGACTAAGTTTCTAGGAATTCATCCGTATCTTCTAGGTTATTCATTTTATTGGCATTTAATTGTCAAATTACTCCCTTTTCATCCTTTGTATTTCTGTGGTGTTGGTTTTAACTTACCTCTCTTTTTTTTTTTTAATTTTATTGGGTTGCCAAAAAGTTCTTTTGGGTTTTTTGATAAACCCCTTTTGGAGAAAGACAGATAGGCTGTTTGTCTGCTCCATCTGCCACTGAGCCCTGGTGGGATAGCCAGTTAGGAGTTGCTGCTTCGTTTGCTGTCATCCTAGGACTTGTGAATGGAAGCCCTTTAAATATCTCAGATTCAGTTGATATGGGGACCCATACCTCGTTTGGCAGACATAAAATCTGGTGTGCAGATGTGTGTACCTGCTCAGGTCAGTACTAGTGATTTGAATCAGGCTGGACAGAGAAGTCAAGAGAGCTGTATCCTCTGATGTTCCTTGGGTAGATGCAGGCCAGCCCCTAGAGCTGTCTAATTAGAAGCCTGGCCCTAGGCAGCGGCATGTGAAGTATGCAGTAAAGTTCTGTTCAGGGAAAGACTGGCACACAAGTGATCCTGCCTGATCCTTCTGCACTGAGCCCCTGGGAGATAGCCATAGCAATGCTAGTATGCCTGTTAAAATTGCTGCTTTGTTATTATCCCCTGGATCTCATGTACATAAGCCCAGTTAGATTTCTGAGGTGGGTGTTTTGAAACTCTCTCTTATTGAAAGTCTCAAATATATTGGAGTACTAGATGTAGAGTCCAAACCCTTTGTTCCTCAGGGATGAGCTGGGGGGTCATTCCCAATTATACAGTACTGTGTAAGGAAGGGGTTTATGGCAAGAGTGTGCCTTGGCCTTTCAAACCCACTTCAGTGTGGCTATTTTTTCATTCATCTGATGTGTAGAATCAGAGGGGATTTCTCATGTGTATATCTACATTCATTTTGGGAGTAGGAGAGCTCAGGAAACTCCTGCATTGCCCTTTTGGTTGACTCCTACCTCAGTGTCTTCTAACTAATCAGGTTACTCAGTATTTTAGTATCAGAGAAAAGATTTTTAAAATAAGGTAGGGTATATTTATATATGCAGCAAAATGGATTATTTAAAATAATTATCTTCTCAAAAGGCAGTTTGAAATAGTTTCAACATAAAATGTCAAGCTAATGGGAGAATTCTGTATTATCTGGAATTTAATGTAGTATCATAGATATAGTAACAAAAACTAGCTTTATGAACCAACCTCATCACTTCCAGTATGATCCATGGCAAACCAATAAACTGTCAAAGCCTCAAGCTCTTAATTTGTAAAATGGAGAACATATCTATTTTAAAGAACTTACTGACAATTATCATGATTCAATACACTGTTTCACAACCTAAATGATTTTGTAATATTTCCTGGAAGAGATAACCTTTGTAATATGTTGGATATTAGGTTACGATCTCAAGACTAAATTTACTGTAAAAATTTACCACTGAACCTCAATTTTTAGCATTACAGCTGTGTAACTAGACTCACTGATAAAATCTAGTTATTCTGAATTCCATGTTATTATAAATCAAGGAAAATAAGATTTTATTTTAAATAAGAAAACCATTAAATCTTATTACATGGAAAATATTTTCAATTTTTAGCATAAATAATTATATCTAATAGATGTGTATAAGAGACAGGTAAAGTTCTGTTCAGGGAAAGACTGGCACACAAGTGATCCTGCCTGATCCTTCTGCACTGAGCCCCTGGGAGATAGCCATAGCAATGCTAGTATGCCTGTTAAAATTGCTGCTTTGTTATTATCCCCTGGATCTCATGTACATAAGCCCAGTTAGATTTCTGAGGTGGGTGTTTTGAAACTCTCTCTTATTGAAAGTCTCAAATATATTGGAGTACTAGATGTAGAGTCCAAACCCTTTGTTCCTCAGGGATGAGCTGGGGGGTCATTCCCAATTATACAGTACTGTGTAAGGAAGGGGTTTATGGCAAGAGTGTGCCTTGGCCTTTCAAACCCACTTCAGTGTGGCTATTTTTTCATTCATCTGATGTGTAGAATCAGAGGGGATTTCTCATGTGTATATCTACATTCATTTTGGGAGTAGGAGAGCTCAGGAAACTCCTGCATTGCCCTTTTGGTTGACTCCTACCTCAGTGTCTTCTAACTAATCAGGTTACTCAGTATTTTAGTATCAGAGAAAAGATTTTTAAAATAAGGTAGGGTATATTTATATATGCAGCAAAATGGATTATTTAAAATAATTATCTTCTCAAAAGGCAGTTTGAAATAGTTTCAACATAAAATGTCAAGCTAATGAGAGAATTCTGTATTATCTGGAATTTAATGTAGTATCATAGATATAGTAACAAAAACTAGCTTTATGAACCAACCTCATCACTTCCAGTATGATACTAAGTCATGTCTGACTCTTGCAACCCCATGGACTATAGCTTGCCAGGTTCCTCTGTCCATGGGGATTCTCCAGGCAAGAATACTGAAGTGGGTTGCCATTTCCTTCTCCAAATATTATGTATAAAACATAGTTATATATAAAAATATAACTATAATATTAGAAAATACATAACAATGACAAGTAGTATAGTCCTCCAAAATTAAGGGGAAAATATAAATCTTATTCATTTTTTGGACTTAAATTTATAATTAATTTATAGAAGTTAAAAAGACATGGTACTGCCCAAAGACATGTCTTGATAAATTTTAAAAGATTGAAATCAAAGTATTCACTTAACCACAGTGAAATAAACTAGAAATCAATAAAGGAAAATTGAAAATCTCACAAATATGTTGAAATTAAAACATTTTAAACAACCAGAGGATCAAAGAGTAAAGAAAAGGAAAGTCATTCAGTCGTGTCCAACTCTTTAGGACCCCATGGACTGTAGCCGACCAGGCTCCTCTGTCCATGGGATTTTCCAGGCAATAGTACTGGAGTGGATTGCCATTTCCTTCTCCAGGAGATCTTCCCATCCCAGCGATCGAACCCAGGTCTCCCGCATTGTAGGCAGACACTCTACCGTCTGAGCCACCAGGGAAGTCTAAAGAGTCAAAGAGTAAAGTGCAAAGGAAATTAGAAGATACCTCAAGATGGAGTAATGTCACCATCATGCTAGTGTGAGTTCCTTTTTTATCTCCTTCAATTTAGAGCTGTTTGGATATCAGTAACTACGCAAAAATGCCTCTGGACACCCACAAGATCCATCCATCTGTGCATTCGGAAGTGGGTAGATTGGACCTTGGAAAGGCTGTGATGCCGGGAGACAGCAGCCGTACCTGGCAGGAACGACCGCTCTAAAAGGAGGTGGGAAGAGTGGTGAAGTGAAAGTCTGCCAGGCCGCACAGGCTGCAGCTGGACAGGACACAGTGTTATTTTTGAGGAGAGACCACCATGACCACAGGAGGTCACGGAAAAGGGAAGGAGACACACAAAGAGAACCGGAGGAACGCATTTTCTGCTGTCGGCCAGGGATTTCAATATAAGGTCAAGCCACAGACCTCTGATGCTCCTTAATTCAGAGATCTCCCTTCTGAGCCATGGGCACACCCAGTGCCCCAGATGCCAAGCCCACACCTCCCTATACTCTGCCACCAGTGTGTTTTCTTCTTATAATGAACTTAAAAGACAACTTACAGACTAGGAGAATAATTTTAGCCATATTATAAGGGATTAATATCCAAAATATATAAAGAACTTATATAACTAATAAGAAAAGATAAACAATCCAGTTTTTAAAAGGGCAGAACTAAACATTTTTCCAGAGAGGACATAAGAATAGCCAACAGGCATCTGAAAAGATGCTTAACATCACTAATCATCATGGAAATGCAAATCAAAAACATGACTATGAAGACCTACAAGACCTTTTAGAACTAACACCCAAAACAGGTGTCCTTTTCTTTATAGGGAACTGGAATACAAAAGAAGGAAGTCAAGAAACACCTGGAGTAACAGGCAAATTTGGCCTTGGAATGTGGAATGAAGCAGGGCAAAGACCAATAGAGTTTTGCCAAGAAAATGCAGTGGTCATAGCAAACACCCTCTTCCAACAACACAAGAGAAGACTCTACACATGGACATCAGCAGATGGTCAACACTGAAATCAGAGTGATTATATTCTTTGCAGCCAAAGATGGAGAAGCTCTATACAGTCAACAAAAACAAGACCAGGAGCTGACTGTGGCTTAGAGCATGAACTCCTTATTACCAAATTCAGACTGAAACTGAAGAAAGTAGGGAAAACCGCTAGAGCATTCAGGTATGACCTAAATCAAATCACACCTGTTAGGATGACTATAACTCAGAAAATAGAGGCAACAGATGCTTGTGAAGACATGATGAAAAGAGAACCTTTATATACTGTTGGTGGGAATTTAAATTGCTCTAACCACTATGGAAAATATCATAGAGGTTTTAAAACATTAAACATCTATCATCTAGCAATTGTACATCGGTATATACCTAAAGGAAATGAAAACAGGATTTTGAAGATATATATGTATACCCATTTTTACTTCAGCATTATTCACAATAGCCAGGATATGGAAACTTAAATGTCCATCAATGGATGAATGGATAAGAAATATATGATGTATATATACAATGGAATTATATTCAGCTATGAGAAAGGAAGACGTCCTGTGATTTGTGACAATATGGACAGACTATTCAATATGGACCTTAAGTAAATTATGCCAACTGAGGTAAGTCAGAGAAAAACAAATACTGTATAAATTGACTTGTGTGGCCTCTAAAAAAGTAAAAATCATTTAAAAAAAAGAGTAAAATGATGGTTAGCAGTGGATAGTGGGAATGTGGAAGAATAAGACTGAAGTTGTTTAAGGGTCCAACCTTATAACAAGTAATAAATAAGCCAAAGAGACCTAGTGCACAGCCTAATGAATATTGTACTACAATCAAACTAAACATTATCCCGCACACTGAACAAAAGGGATAACTATGCAGTGTGATGGAGGTGCCAAGTATGACGGCAGTGGCAATCATATTACAGTGTATAAGTGTATTAAACTGACACCTGAAATTTATAGAATGTTATATGTCAAATATGAAGTGAAAGAGTTATTGCTCAGTTGGACTAAGCCCACCAGGCTCTTCTGTCCATGGGATTCTCTGGGCAAGAGTACTGGAGTGGGATCTTCCTGACCCAGGGATTGAACCCTGGTCTCCTGCATTGTAGGGGAATTCTTTACTATTGAGCCACGGAAAGACCATATGTCAAATATATTCAAAGTTTAAAAACTGGAGAAAAGAATATGTCAAGATGAATGAAAATATAAAACATACCAAAACTTATGAGATGCAGCAAAACAGTGCTAAGATGAAAATTTATAGCTATAAAATACCTACATTAAAAGAGACAAAAATCTCAAATTAATAACATAATTTCATAGCTTGCAGAACCAGTAAAAGAAGAGCAATCCAAACCCCAAACTAGCAGAAGTAAGGAACTAAAAAAGATTGGAATGGAGGTAAATGAAATACAGAATAGAAAAACAATGGAGAAAATCAACAAAACCAAAAGTTAGTTTTTTTAAAATATCAAGAGTTGGCAACTCTTTAGCTAGACTGAAAAGAGAAAAGAAGGTGCAAATAACTAGAGTCAGAAATAAAGTAGAGGCATCACTACCAACCTTACAAAAAATAAAAATAGTATAAGAGAATACTATTAGCAGTTATATGACAACAAATTAGATAACCCAGATGAAATGAACAAATTTCTAGGAACACAAAGTAGCTACACTTCTTAAGAATAAATGGAAAACCTCAACACACTTACAACATGTAAAACACTTGAATCAGTAATCAAAAACCCCACACCCACCCCCACAAAAACCAGGGACCAAATGACATCACTGGTGAATTTTACCAAAATTTAAAGAAGTAACACCATTCTTTCTTAAATTTTTACAAAAAATTGAAGAGAATAGTTCCTATCTCATTCTAGGAGATTAGTATTGCTCCAACTTGAAAGCTGTATAAAACATCACAAAAAATTATTATAGACCAATATCCCTTATAAATATAGATGAAAAATCCTCCAAAAATTACTAGCAAACTGATTGTAAAGTATGACTAAGTAGTATTTATCCCAGGTATGCTGGGGTGGTCTAACATAAGAAAACCAACGCAATATACCATAAAATGCATAAGGCGTTTGACAAAAATCACCTTTTTTTTTTTAACAAACGATTCAGAATACTAGGAATAAAAAGGACTTCCTCAACATGACAAAGGGCATTTATTAACAAAGAAATACAGCTAACATCAAATTCAGTGTGAAAGACTGAAAGCTTTCCCCTAAGATTAAAAACAAGACAAGGATGCCTGCTTTCACCACTGCTATTCAACACTGTGTTAAGAATTCTAGCCAGAACAGACAGATGAGAACAAGAATTCAAATTGGAAAGGTAGAAATAAACATATCAAAAAAAAATCCCAGGGAATCTAAAAGAAAACTACTAGAGCTAATAAAATATTCAGCAAAGTGTCAGGTTACAGCATCAACACACAGAAATTAGTTATGTTCACCAAAGGTAGGCTACAGTCCATGGGGTCGCAACAAGTCGGACACAACTAAGCGACTTCACTTTCTTTCTTTCTGTAGTTCATTTTGGAGAGAGAAATGGCAACCCACTCCAGCGTTCTTGCCTGGAAAATCTCATGGATGGAGGGGCCTGGTGGGCTGCCGTCTATGGGGTTGCAAAGAGTTGGACACGACTAAGCAACTAACACACACACACACACCCCCCCAATAGAGAACAACCTGAAAAGGATATTAAGAAAGTAGTTTCACTTATATTAGCATCAAAAATAAATAACTAGGAAAAAATTTAACCAAGGATATGAAAGACATATAATGAGAAGTATAAAACATAGCTAGAAGAAATTAAAGAAGACTTAAATAAAAGGAAAGATATCCTGTATTCATGGATTAGAAGACTTAATATTCTTAAGATATCAATACCAGCTACAGCTATCTGTAGATTCAGTGCAATGTCTATCAAAACTACAAGACCCTTTTCTGTAGAAATGGAAAACTTGGTCCTTAATATCAAAGGGCCCTGAGTAAACAAACAAACAAAAAACCTTGAAAACAAACCACACTGTTGCAGACTCACACTTTCATTTTCAAAACTTACTACAGGAATCAAAACAGAATGATACTAGCAAAAAGAGTATGGAATAGAAATGGAATAGTAATTCTTGCAATAAACCTGTATGTCTGTGGCCACTTGATTTTTGGAAAGGGTGCTAAGGCATTCATTGGGGAGAGTCTCTTCAACAAATAATGCTAGGACAAGTGGATTTCCACATGGAAAAGAATAAAATTGGACCATTTAACCTAATACTATGTACAAAAACTAACTCAAAATAGATCAGTGGCCTAAATATAAAACATAAAACTCTTACAATATAAAGGTAAATATTCATGGCCAGTAGTTTCTTAGATATGACACCAAAACATAAGCAAATAAATTGAACTTCATCAAAGTTAAAATTTTGTGCAACAGAAGGACATTTTCAAGAAGGTGAAAAGATAGCCCACACAATAGGAGAAAATGTTTGCAAATCATATCTGATAATGGTTTAATACCTGCAATATATAAAAAACTCAAGAAGACAATTTAAAAATGGCCAATGGACTTCAATAGACATTCTTTGAAGGAATATATACAAATAACCAATATGCACATGAAAAATTATACATCATTAGTCACTAGGGGGATTAATGTAAGTCAAAATGACAGTGAGATCACACCTATTACTATGGTCATAATTTTTTTAAAACAGAAAATAACAAGTATTGGCAAGGATGTGCAGAAACTGGAACCCTTGGGTATTGCTAACAGGGATGCAAAATAACATATTTTAATGAAAAAAAAAGTTTGGAGTTTCATCAAAACACTAAACATAGAATTACATGTGACATAGCAGTTCTACTCTTGGGTATATAACCATAGGAATTAAAAAGAGGGACTCAAAACAGATACTTGTTGCCAGTGTTCACTGCAGCATTATTCACTATAACCAACAGATGGAAACAACCCGTGTGGTATATACATACAATGAAATATTATCAGCCATAAAAAAAAATGAGGTTTTGATATATTATGTAGTACCAGTGAACCTTTAAAATGTTAAGTGGAATAAGCCAGCATAAATGATGCATATTGTATGATCCCACTTCTATGAAATATCTTACTGCTGTTTAGTCACTCAGTCATGTCTGACTCTTTGCAACCCACAAGGCTCCACTGTCCATGGGGTTTTCCGGGCAAGAATACAGGAGTGGGTAGCCATTTCCTTCTCCAGGGGATCTTCCTGACTCAGGGATCAAACCCATGTCTCCTGCATTGGCAGACATATTCTTTATCAATGAGCCACCTGGGAAGCCCATGAAATATCTTAGAATAGGCATTTTCATAGAGACAGAAAAGTAGATTAGAGATGCCAGGAGCAGAGGAGAGCAGGCAATTGGGGAATTATTGCTTAATGGCTACAGAGTTTCTCTTTGTGGTAATGGAAAATTTTAGAAATAAATAGTGGCAATAATTGTATAACTTTGTGAATGTAATTAATGCCGCTGAATTGTATACCAGAAAAGTCAAATTTCATGTTATTTGTGTTTTATCACAGTTAAAAATACTCTTTTTTAAAAAAGACATGATTCTCACTTCATACCTGGTTATAGAAACAAAACATTTAAGAATTATATAATGTAGCCTGATAATTTTATATTCAAAGTAAATCATGTGTTATAGAATATGTTGCAATCTGCAATATATATTAATCTATATAAAAAGTTAATTTGGCAGGATTAGTAAATGTTTGATTCTGGGATCCTAAAGATATAGAAAATGAAATTTAAAATCCATTTTGCATTAACTTTTCATGTCTATTAACAGAGTAACTGTATACCTGCTTATGACTAAAAATATCTACCACTGCTAAGGCATACCTATATCAATCAAATTTTGACACATAAAAATTATTATATAATATGCAGAACAATAAAACACCAAGCTTTAATATTTCATCTGTCCCATCACAGATAAAGGATAGGATATACCTCCTTTTTTCCAGCAGTACATGCACCAAGAACTTCCAGATGTACAAGCTGGTTTCAAAGAGGCAGGGGAACCAGAGATCACATTGCTAATACTCTTTGGATCATGGACAAAGCAAAGAAAAACATCTACTACTGAAAAATATCTACCACTGCTAAGGCATACCTATATCAATCAAATTTTGACACATAAAAATTATTATATAATATGCAGAACAATAAAACACCAAGCTTTAATATTTCATCTGTCCCATCACAGATAAAGGATAGGATATACCTCCTTTTTTCCAGCAGTACATGCACCAAGAACTTCCAGATGTACAAGCTGGTTTCAAAGAGGCAGGGGAACCAGAGATCACATTGCTAATACTCTTTGGATCATGGACAAAGCAAAGAAAAACATCTACTACTGCTTCATTGACTACGCTTAAGGCCTTTGACTGTGTGGATCACAACAAATGTTGGAAAATTCTTTTTTTAATTTAATACTTTATTCTATTTTACATTACTGTATTGGTTCTGCCATACATTGACATGAATCAGTCACAGGTGTACACAATCTCCCCATGCTGAAGACCCCTCCCACCTCCCTTCCCCTCCATCTCCCTGGATCATCCCGTACACCAGCCCCAAGCATCCTGTATCCTGTATTGAACATAGACTGGCGCTTCATTTCTTATATGATTGTATGCATGTTTCGTTGCCATTCTCCCAGATCATCCCACCCTCTCCCTCAGAAGCCAAAAGTCCGTTCTATACC
>SJYC01092759.1:0-25253 GCA_006408675.1 Madoqua kirkii | reverse complement strand
ATTTTAATTAGGTCCCATTTGTTTATTTTTGCTTTTATTTTCAGTATACTGGGAGGTGGAAATTCTTATAAGAGATTGAAAAACAAAACTATCTTACCTGTCTCCTAGCAACCTGTATGCAGGCCAAGAAACAACAGTTAGAAGCAGAAAGGGAACAATAAACTAGTTCAAAATTTGGAAAGGAGTAAGACAGACTATATATTATAATCTTGCTTTATTTAACTGAGTACAGCATGAGAAATGCTGGGCTGGATGAGTCACAAGGTGGAATCAAAATTTCCAGGAGAAATATCAACAACTTCAGACACGCAAATGATACCACTCCAATGGCAGAAAATGAAAAGGAACTAAAGACCCTCTTGATGAGGGTAAAAGAAAGAGTGAAAAAGCTAGCTTAAAACTCAAAATTCAGAAAACTAAGATCATGGCATCTGGTCCCATCACTTCATGGCAAATAGATGGGTAAAAAGTAGAAACAGTGACAGATTTTATTTTCTTGGGCTCCAAAATCACTGCAGATGGTGACTTCAGCCATGATATTAAAAGATGCTTGCTCCTTGGAAGGAAAGTTATGACATAACTAGCCAGCATATTAAAAAGCTGAGACATCCCTTTACCAACAAAAATTTGTATAGTCAAAGCTATGGTTTTTCCAGTAGTCATGTATGGATGTGAGAGTTGGACTATAAAGAAATCTGGGTGCCAAAGAATTGATGCTTTTGAACTGTGGTGTTGGAGAACACTCACTCTTAAGAGTCCCTTGGACTGCAAGGAGTTCCAACCAGTCCATCCTAAAGGAAATCAGTCCTGAATATTCATTGGAAAGACTGATGCTGAAGCTAAAACTCCAGTACTTTGGCCACCTGATGCGAAGAACTGACTCATTTGAAAAGACCCTGATGCTGGGAAAGATTGAAGGCAGGAGGAGAAGGGGATGACAGAGGATGAGATGGCTGGATGGCATCACTGACTAAATGGACATGAGTTTGAGCAAGCTTCAGGAGTTGGTGATGGACAGGGAGGCCTGGTGTGCTGCAGTCCATGTATGGGGTCACAAAGAGTCGGACACAACTGAGTGACTGAACTGAACTGAACTAAATTAACCTCTAAAGAATTTTTTCATAAGAACTACAAAAATGTATTTCAAATATATTCATAATAATATTCAGTACATGCTAAAAATATAGTTGAGAAGCTTGATTTGGGACATTCTGAAAATATGCTGATTCATTCTGTTCTCTGAAGTCTATCCTTATATACAGGCATTCACCCATCCACTCAATGAACATTCTGCAAACAAACATTCCATCCTCAAAGCACTGTGCAGGTTACTAAAATTACAAAAATGAAATAGATAATTGTTGACAGTCTTTCTGTCTCTGAATCTTCAAAATATAGTACTTTATGGTCTTTGATGGCAAATATAAATTTGAACTATATTTTGTGGAGAAAAAGTCATGCTTTGTTTTCTAGAACACAAGAGAAATCCTTCTGAGGTAAAATGGTTTTGACAAAATAGAATTTATGAAGAGGCAGAAGTACCTGTATGAGATTCTGGAATGCTGGTTCTTCATTATATTTTTTCTAAATCTGATAGTGACTTGGAGAATTTCTTCACAGTTCTTTCTTACTATTTGATTTCATGCGATGAATTTGTCCAAGAGCTTTATCTTTCCCCCCACCCCCACAGTGAGAAAACAAATCGGTTTCAACTTTATGATTATCATCCTTTTTTTTAATAGTTCTAAAAGTCACTTCATTATTTCCAGTCAGAATCAGTTTCTCTCTTAACCCCTGGGTGCTCTGCTCCAATCATCCTAAGCTTTAGGACCCAGGATGACAGAGAAGCCTCTGCTTGACACATTACAGATTGTTGGGGAAGAGGGAGAGAGACTGCTGCAACATCTCAAGCTGGTGAACGTGCTACCCAGAAACAATGCACACAGTATTTTCTTTGGACATTCATTTCAGTTGTCAAGCCTCGTGCCATGCCTAAATCATAAGGGGAGAGAAGGGCAAATAAGCCAGGCATTCAGGAGACCAGAACATTTGTGAAAAGCTCTAAATGTACCACAGTCAGGGAAATTTTAGTCTAATTCACTTAAAAACTTGAATGAATACTGCTATATAAAAATTACCAAACATACTCAAGAATAACTAGAAAACATTAGTATACCAACAACTATTAAAGAAACTGATATTTAAAAATCTATACCACACCTGAAAAGACTACAGGCTTTACAGGTTAGATTTATCAAACCACCAAGAATTCTAATTTTATGCAGACCATTTTTGAGAGTAAAAAGAGAACACAGGATTGCCAGTGTCAGAACAGAGACATTTGGTGCCTCTTGCTTGCAAGATATGCAGACACACAGAGATCCATAGAGAATTGTCACCTAACTGCCAGCGTGTTTTATGAAGACAATAAAATCATGAGATATAATCCAGGCAAATATTGCTTAAAACAGAAAACTATAGACCAATCTTCCCTACAAACACAGGCATAAAAATTCCACATAAACTATATGAAGTTGAATTCATCAATGTGTAAAAACTAGTATCGTGAACACATGGAATTTATCCTGGATTTAAAGGAATGATGAAGCATTGAAAGTCTATTACCTTAATTCATCACTGTAACAGATCTTTTTAAAATTATTCAACATTTTTTTAAAAATCTACTTTTGAATTCATCATATTAACAGATTAAAGGAGAAAATCATATGAATATATGTATCTCAATACAGAGGAACTGTTTTGATCAAATAATGAGTATGTTCAGTATTGGCACAAAAACCCAAATTTTCTGATTGCTTGAAGAGTATGGTTTCCACTGTAGTGGCAAAGTGTCCTTTACCTTGAAATACCATAGTTAAAATGTGCTAATAATACTGGCTGTTCTTTAAACCATATCTTAATAACAAATTCACTTTATCAAGGTATCACAAAATAGTAAGCTGTGCTTAAGTCTGAGGATTTCCTGGTGCAGAAACTTCTCACTCCATTAATTCCAATTCAAATTTAATTTGGAATGAAGTGGTTACATGTAATATATACGTTGACTGTTATATGCTTTTCAGTGTGCTCTCTCCTAGGCCATGCATTTCTAATGGGGGCAAAAACTGGTTCTTGGGGCACCGAAAATGTCTTAGATGTCACAGTAGTTTTTGGCCCTCACGAGCTCAACCCTACCTGAAAAAAAAATGTATTCCTTATTTTAAATTTCTCTCAGTAGAGAGAAATTGGATTTAAGCTAATTTTATTTACTGATTGGAATAAATTTCAGATAAATTTTAATTTATTTTTTTCCTCCTTAAAAGAGTGATAATGAAATGAACAAAAAAAAGATTGATGAACTGTTCTAGAGTATGAGTTTCTTTTAGAGAGGAACCATGTCTAAAAATATCTTTACATCCTCAGCCTCTAAGTGATAGTACATATAATCTTCATAAATTTTTATATTCCATAGTTTCACTGTCTGATATTCTGACAGTTTATTTAAAGTTAACGACTGCCTTAGAGAAATCAACTCATACTTGAAGGAAATAGTTTCTCACCATTTGTCTGAACAAACAATATATTGATTTATTCACAAAAGACAGACATAATATGAAGAACAAGAACTGAGAAAAGCAGCTGCTTTTCATATTGAAAGTAACAGTTACAATATGAAATAAGAAATAATTTATTGAAACTTTAGTATTGGCCAGGAATGTGCTTAGCACGTATTAATTTATATGTATTAATTTATCTAATCCTTATTTTAGCCCAATGAATTAGGTACTTTTATTATCATCATTTTACAGTGGAATCTGCAGTTAATCTCTGCGATGAGTGTTCTGGCAGTTTTTTTAGTGTCATAATCTAATATTTACTAAGTAATAGAGTCAGTGAGGTCATTTTCTTTTAGTTTGACTTTGGTTTAGAAATTATAATCATTTCATTCAGTTTACAGTTGTGAAAATTCCAAAATTATTAGAAATACCTACTCACTCCTTCCCCACTTAAAACACACACACACACACAAACACATTAAGAAATTAACGTTATCATCAAGTACTGATCATTAGCCACCTTTCCTGTAAAACCACATTGCATAAGCCACCTGGGTCAGTATCGCCTCCTGGTGTTCAGATGTTGTAGTTCAGAGTCTTCCTGCACTGCCTTTTTTCTATCAATAAAGGAAATTACTACTTTAAGGACACTTCAAGAGTGAAAGAGGCTCTATGAGTAATTATACCAAGACATCAAGAGTAACTGAGACCGCACTGTGGAACCAGCATGATTCTGTAACCCAAACAACTGAAACTTTTGCATCTGAAGAATCTAAGGTCTCTGCTGCTGCTAAGTTGCTTCAGTCATGTCCGACTCTGTGTGACCCCATAGATGGCAGCCCACCAAGCTCCCCCGTCCCTGGGATTCTCCAAGCAAGATCACTGGAGTGGGTTACCATTTCCTTCTCCAATGCATGAAAGTGAAAAGTAAAATTGAAGTAGCTCAGTCGTGTCTGACCCTCAGTGACCCCAAGGACTACAGCCTCCAGGCTCCTCCATCCATGGGATTTTCCAGGCAAGAGTACTGGAGTGGGGTGCCACTGCCTTCTCCGAAGGTCTCTACATACTCCTTTTAGACAGAAAAATCACATATTTTAAAGTATAGTAGTAATGGTGATAATTTCCAGTAATACTGTTACCGTTCTCCAGTCTATATTTGTGAAAAGATTTTTGAAAAGGTATATAAACTTATTTGGAACATTTGTGTTTTATGAAGATTATAAGATCATGAGATATAAGCCAGTAAAATGTATTAGAATAATTTTTGAATGAGAGAAAAACTCTTGTCACTTCCCTTCTCTCCTACACAAACAAAAAGGTGCCTTTCCTCTTGAAGTATTGACTACAGTTGAGAGAACAGTGGTCAGATAGTTGTTAAAAAGCTGTTAAGATTGAAATCCCCTAGATATGGTCTCCAAAATAGAATGCCTACAGGCAAGCTGCAAGGCAATCCTTTGGATTGTGAGAAAATAACAGTAAAATGTCTGTGATGTTTATTCAAACAGAAGAAAAGTTAAACTTTACTTAGTGAGGACTGACACTGGTATTCTTACTTAACATGTTGTTATGGTGTGTGATATTAGCCAAGGAAAACCCCAAGTCTGAAAATATGAATAGCTGTCTTCATTAGTTTATTAGTTTTCAAGGTCTTGCAATATGTTGAAGTTTACATATGACCAATTAAATGAATTTTGGACTATATTATCTAATTTCAGCTATACTACCAACACAAAGTAGGCAAGAAAATCAAATAGAATCTTACAGAGAAATCAGATTGAAGCTAATACTGATAAGGCAAACAAAAAATAGAAGAGCTGACACATCATTCTAGTATGAGCTTTTTGTAAGCTATAAAAATAATCAAAAATATGATAGCAAGTCAACCAAAAATATCAGAAATTATTAAAAAGTTATTTGGGATATGGCTATTAAATTTATTCTAAAATACCACTTAACATTTATCTCATCCTTTTTAATTTCATGTTTTTAAATAAGTAAACACTGGAAACTATAAAATATCGATGAAGGAAACTGAAGATGGCACAACTAAATGAAAAGGTATTCCATATTTACTGATGAAAAGAATTAATATAGGGGTAGGGGAGCAGAAGCAGAAGATATTAAGAAGAGGTGGCAAGAATACACGGAAGAACTGTACAAAAAAAGATCTTCACAATCCAGATAATCACAATGGTGTGATCACTCACCTAGAGCCAGACATCCTGGAATGTGAAGTCAAGTGGGCCTTAGGAAGCATCACTATGAACAAAGATAGTGGAGATGATGGAATTCCAGATGACCTCTTTCAAATCCTAAAAGATAATGCTGTGAAAGTGCTGCACTCAATATGCCAGTAAATTTGGAAAACTCAGCTGTGTGAACAGGACTGGAAAAGGTCAGTTTTCATTCCAATCCCTAAGAAAAGCAATGCCAAAGAATGTTCAAACTACCACACAATAGCACTCATCTCACATGCTAGTAAAGAAATGCTCAAAATTCCCCAAGCCAGGCTTCAACAATACATGAACCGTGAACTTCCAGCTGGTTTTAGAAAAGGCAGAGGAACGAAGGTTCAAATTGCCAACATCCACTGGATCATCGAAAAAGCAAGAAAGTTCCAGAAAAGCATCTACTTCTGCTTTATTGACTATGCCCAAGCCTTTGACTATGTGGATCAAAACAAACTGAGAAAAATTCTGAAAGAAATGTGAATACCAGAACACCTGACCTGCCTCTTGAGAAATCTGTATGCATGTCAAGAATCAACAGTTAGAACTGGACATGGGACAACAGACTGGTTCCAAACAAGAAAAGGAGTATGTCAAGGCTATATATTGTCACTGTGCTGATTTAACTTCTATGCAGAGTACATCATGAGAAATGCTGGGCTGGAAGAAGCGCAAGCTGGAATCAAGATTGCCGGGAGAAATATCAATAACCTCAGATATGCAGATGACACCACCCTTATGGCAGAAAACGAATAAGAACTAAAGAGCCTCGTTTTGAAAGTGAAAGAGGAGAGTGAAAAAGTTGGCTTGAAACTCAATATTCAGAAGACTAAGATCATGGCATCTGGTCCCATCACTTCATTGCAGATAGATGGGGAAACAGTGGAAACAGTAGCAGACTTTATTTTGGGGGGCTCCAGCATCACTGCAGATGGTGACTGCAGCCATGAAATTAAAAGATGCTTGCTCCGTGGAAGAAAAGCTATGACCAACCTAGACAGCATATTAAAAAGCAGAGACATTACTTTGCCAACAAAGGTCCGTCTAGTCAAAGCTATGTATGGTTTTTCCAGGAGTCATGTACGGATGTGAGAGTTGGACTATAAATAAAGCTGAGCACCAAAGAATTTATGCTTTTGAACTGTGGTGTTGGAGAAGATTCTTGAGAGTCCCTTGGACTGCAAGGAGAACCAACCAGTCCATCCTAAAGAAGATCGGTCCTGAGTGTTCATTGGAAGGACTGATGTTGAGGCTGAAACTCCAATACTTTGGCCACCTGATGCGAAGAACTGACTCATTGGAAAAGACCCTGATGCTGGGAAAGATTGAAGGCCAGAAGAGAAGGGGACAACAGAGGATGACATGGTTGGATGGCATCACCGACTCGATGTAGATGAGTTTGGGTAAACTCCAGGAGTTGGTGATGGACAGGGAGGCCTGCCCCGCTGCAGTCCATGGAGTCACAAAGAGCTAGACACGACTGAGCAACTGAACTGAACTGATGTACCCCAGTGTTCATAGCAGCATTATTACAATAGCCTATGTAAGTGTCCATCAACAGATGAACAGATAAAGATGGGAAATACATGCACACACAATGCAATATTCCTCAGCCATTGAAAGAAGAATGAAGTTTTGACACTTTCAACAATATGGATAGACCTGGAGGATACTATGCTTAGTGAAATAAGTCAGAAAAATACAAACACTGTATGTTATCACTTATCTATGGAATCTAAACACTAAAATGAGCAAATATGACACAACAAAAACACTCATACAGAGAACAGACTAGTTGTTGTCAGTGAGGATAGGCAAGGGAGGGAGACAGGAGGAGGTAGGAGATTAAGAAGTATAAACTACTATGTATTAAAATAAGCTACAGGGTATATTGTATAGCAGAGGAAATATAGCCAGTATTTTATTATAACTTTAAATGGAGTATAATCTATGAAAATATTAAATCATTTGCTATATACTTAAAACTAATATTGGAGATCAACTATACTTTGGTTTTTAAAAAATAATAGTCTCTTGACTCCATATTCCATGCTTTTTGCTAATTTTACTGTCCCCCTTAGAAGCTTTAACTGAAAAAGACTTCTGATAGTTGCTTATCATTAAAAAGAAAAACCGTATGGAATACAGTATATGCCACTCAGTGAAATCAAGATAATGCTCTGGTCATGATACTCATGTTCATAATGCAGCTTCCTTTCTGAGCACTTATCTGAATTTAATGGGCTTTAACTTGTATGTTCATATATCTTCTAGGTTTCCACAGACGTGCAGCTCCAGTTACAAGAAGGCAGTTTCCACATGGTGCACACAGGATGGATTATCTGCACTTTGAGGATGATAGCCGTGGATGGTGGTTTGACATGGATATGGTGATCATCTATATTTATTCAGTGAACTGGGTCATTGGATTCATTGTTTTCTGCTTTCTTTGCTATTTTTTCTTTCCATTTTAGTAATTGTCATACCTTAATACTGTTGCACAATTACAAATGATGTAGATAACAATACTTAAACATTTTTTTAATGTGCTTTGAAGTTTTTATAATGTATTATATAAATTGTTGGTGTTTATAGAAAATATAAGAATGGATTTATTTATGAATGTTTCATGTAACAAACTAAACTTGATTTAAGATTTAATCTATTAGCACTTAGCAACAATACACTATTAATTTTACAGTTCTCCTTGATTTGGGATTTGTGGTTCTAATTTTACAATGTCACTTTTACACATATTGTAAAGACTGAGGTTTTCCCTCCACTCAAAAATACTAAAAATACAAAATGAAATATGAATAGATATTATCTTTAATTATAAACTATTTAGTAATCATCACCTATTCTCAGGCAAGTTATATACATTAAAGATAAACCATCTTCTCTGGGAACTAATCTAGCAGGGTATATTCAGTTTTGCTTTCCAGTGATCTCTATTTATGTCCTTAGTTTCCTTTCTATTACCAACACAGCTGACTATACTTTGTTTTTAACAGACCTAATAATATCATTAGTGCAACATTTTAAACTGTTACAAGAATAGAATAGAATAGTAAACACAAACAAAATAAAAAGGAAAAATAAAAAGTAAAACTAATTCACACCGACAAAGACTTAGAAAATTATATTAACACTTTTCCAATTGCAGGATTACTCACCTGAAGAAATTAAAAAGTCACTGACTTTGAGAGCAATGCATGTCTAAGCTGTAATTAATTTAGTGATTCTTTTAACTTGGAGGTTGTCAAATATATTGTAAATGTACAATAAAGAGTGACTTAACTTTTTTCATTGTTATTAACTAATTTTATGTCTGGAATAAGAATTGCTGGAAATAGGCTTAAGGGTTTATAGAACAAAAACTTGGCTTATTATTATTATTACAGTATTCCTTGGAATTAGTTTTGCCATATTAATATTTTTTAAAAAGGAGATCTGAATTATCCCAGTACAAAAGAGAATTCGGGTAGGTAGTCCAGTATTAAAAGTGAAAAAAGTAAAGTACAGAGAAGTAAGCTTGTTTATTTCTATCATTTAGGTGGTCTTTGTGTAACCTAGAACCAAAGTTTTTATTATGAACTACTAACTCAACATTTCTACACTATGACACCATATACTTGGTAAGGCAGTAGGCGTATTTTAACATAAGGTAAGTGACCCTCTCATGGCACTAAAAATACTACCACCATTCAAACAAATTGAGATTGGTCAGTCTATGGAAAGTCCAGTTTTGTCCCAGTTGCTGACTATATTTGAATAAAAACATTTAACTGACAGTATGTGATGTTCTAAGAAAATATGGAAGAGTGATACAAAATTTTATTCCAGCATTGCTTACTGTGTTTCAAATTATATCTGTGAAAGAAAATAGTGTAAATCAGATACCATCAAATCCAGAAATCAGAAGACTGAATACATTTTAGAAACAGATCCATCATCACTCATATACTACAGTTAAATATATGTACGTATATATAATGCTTACAGTCTAGTGACTAAACTGTATCTTGGTGAAACTGCATTGTTGGCAAACTTCAGTATTATCTTAGAAAAATAATAATGGGTATTTATAATCACTGATTTCTACCAAAGTAAAGATAATATTGTTAAGGCAAAATATTGCCTTTTTAAAATATATGTCAGAAGAAATTAACAAAACACATGTGGGAAGCAATATTTTAAGAACTTTAAAATAAATTGTAGCCATTTCCCAAGCAACTCCTGGCTTATCAGCTCTAGCAAATATGGCTTTCATTCATTTCTAATTTACTTGAAAATTGATTGTAATTACACATGAAGTATCAGTCAAAAAACTAAGATCATGACATACAGTCCCATCACTTCATGGCAAATAGGTGAGGAAACAATGGAAACAGTGACAGACTTAATTTTCTTGGGCTCCAAAATCACTGCAGATGGTGACTGCAGATATGAAATTAAAAGACAGTTGCTCTGTGAAAGAAGAGCTATGACAAACCTGGACAACATATTAAAAAGCAGACATTACTTTGCCGACAGAGGTTCATATAGTCAAAGTTATGGATATTCTGATGTATGAGTGTTAGAGTTGAACCATAAAGAAGGCTAGCATCAAAGAATTGATGCTTTTGAACTGTAGTGTTGGAGAAGACTCTTGAGAGTCCCTTGAACTTCAAGGAGATCAAACCAGTCAACCTTAAAGGAAATCAGTCCTGAATATTTACTGGAAGGCCTGATGCTGAAGCTGAAGCTCCAGTACTTTGGCCACCTGATGCCAACTCATTAGAAAAGGCCCAACTTATTACAAAAGGCCTGACTCATTAGAAAAGTCCCTGATGCTTGGAAAGATCGAAAGCTGAAGGAGAAGGGGACGACAGAGGATGAGATGGCTGGATGGCATCACTGGCTCGATGGGCATGAGTTGGAGCAAACTCTGGGAATTGGTGATGGACAGGGGAGCTTGGTGTGCTGCAGTCCATGGGATCGCAAAGAGTTGAATACGACTGAGTGACTGAACAACATCAAAAGTAAAATAAATTTTATTACAGGTACAGATTTCTAAGAGATTTTAATAAAGTTGATTCTCAAAATGTATTTATTAGGTGATACATATCAGTTTATGAAGTGAAGTCATTCAGTTGTGTCCAGCTCTTTGCAACCCCGTGGACTGTAGCCTACCAGGCTCCTCTGTCCATGTTATTTCCCAGGAAAGAATACTGGAGTGGGTTGCCATTTCCTTCTCCAGGGGATCTTCCTGACCCAGAGATCGAACCCAGGGCTCCAGCATTGCAGGCAGACGGTTTACCCTCTGAGCCATAGCTCTGTATATACAAGCTAAATGCACCCCCCCAAAAAAAGAATGTGTGTGTGTGTGTGTGTGTGTGTGTATCCTTACCTAATGCTGGGCAAGAAGGCAACAGGAGAAGAGAGCAGCAGAGGATGAGGTGGTAAGATAGCATCTCGGACTCAATGGACATGAATTTGAGCAAACTCCAAGAGATAGTGAAGGACAGGGAGGCTGGCATGCTGCAGTCAATGGGGTTGGAAAGAGTTGGACATGACTTATCGACTACAAACCTTACATAAATAGACTACCCTTTTCAAAAGGAGTCATAGGCTAGAGGAGCATTCTCAAGTCACATCTGGTCATTGATACAGAGCTTGAGCTAGGAATTTAAATCCCTGTGTTCATCTTTTTTATTCGCCAGTAAGAGATGTCTGTGTACCCATGATTTATAGATAGATTATATATGTGTGTGTGTGTGTGTATTCTGAAAGAGATGGCAATACCAGACCACCTGACCTGCCTCTTGAGAAACCTGTATGCAGGTCAGGAAGCAACAGTTAGAACTGGACATGGAACAGACTGGTTCCAAATAGGAAAAGGAGAACATCAAGGCTGTATGTTGTCACTCTGCTTATTTAACTTATATGCAGAGTACATCATGACAAATGCTGTACTGGAAGAAACACAAGCTGGAATCAAGATTGCCAGGAGAAATATCAATAGCCTCAGATATGCAGATGACACCACCCTTATGGCAGAAAGTGAAGAGGAACTAAAAAGCCTCTTGATGAAAGTGAAAGAGGAGAGTGAAAAAGTTGGTTTAAAGCTCAACATTCAGAAAACGAAAATCATGGAATCTGGTCCCATTTCTTCATGGGAAATAGATGGGGAAACAGTGGAAACAGTGTCAGACTTTATTTTGGGGGGCTACAAAATCACTGCAGATGGTGATTGCAACCATGAAATTAAAAGATGCTTACTCCTTGGAAGAAAAGTTATGACCAACCTAGATAGCATATTGAAAAGCAGAGACATTACCTTGCCAACAAAGGTCCCTCTAGTCAAGACTGTGGTTTTTCCAGTGGTCGTGTATGGATGTGAGAGTTGGACTGTAAAGAAAGTGGGGCGACGAAGAATTGATGCTTTTGAACTGTGGTGTTGGAGAAGACTCTTGAGAGTCCCTTGGACTGCAAAGAGATCAGTCCTGGGTGTATTTTGGAAGGACTGATGCTAAAGCTGAAACTCCAATAATTTACTTCATGGGAAATAGATGGGGAAACAGTGGAAACAGTGTCAGACTTTATTTTGGGGGGCTACAAAATCACTGCAGATGGTGATTGCAACCATGAAATTAAAAGATGCTTACTCCTTGGAAGAAAAGTTATGACCAACCTAGATAGCATATTGAAAAGCAGAGACATTACCTTGCCAACAAAGGTCCCTCTAGTCAAGACTGTGGTTTTTCCAGTGGTCGTGTATGGATGTGAGAGTTGGACTGTAAAGAAAGTGGGGCGACGAAGAATTGATGCTTTTGAACTGTGGTGTTGGAGAAGACTCTTGAGAGTCCCTTGGACTGCAAAGAGATCAGTCCTGGGTGTATTTTGGAAGGACTGATGCTAAAGCTGAAACTCCAATAATTTGGCCACCTCATGCGAAGAGTTGACTCATTGGAAAAGACTCTGATGCTGGAAGGGATTGGAGGCAGGAGGAGAAGGGGACAAGAGAGGATGAGATGGCTGGGTGGCATCACCGACTCGATGGACATGAGTTTGAGTGAACTCTGGGAGTTGGTGATGGACAGAGAGGCCTGGCGTGCTGCAATTCATGGGGTCGCAAAGAGCTGGACATGACTGAGTGAACTGAACTGACATATGTATATGTATATACATATACATGTATATTATATATAATATACATGTATACATATACACATGTATACACGTGTGTGCATACGTATATGTACATATACATGTATACATATACATGTGTATATGTGTGTATATACATATGTATATACATATATAATATATATGTGTTTGTGTAGTATATACACATACACAAAACAAGGAAATGAAATGATTACATGGATTTGAGAATCAGTTTACACAAATCCAGAGTCCATAGGGAAGGCAGTAAGAAATGTAAGAACACAAAAGTCTAGGATTCAAAAGACAATGGCCAAAGCTGTTGTCCATAGGTAGAGTTTCTTTCTCCAGGAAATGTCTAAACCTTCTTTTAAGACCTTCCAATTGATTATCAGGCCCACCGGGGTAACCTCCCTTAATTACTGATGAGGGATTTTATATCTGAAAAAAATTCTTTCCACAGAAGCTACACTGATGTTTTATTAAGTAATTAAGAAAAGGTGTATATATGCTAGACCAGCTCATGCTTTCCTTCCCTCTTTCCAACTCTTATGAAAGCATAACTCGTACAGCCTACTTATTCATAAATACAAAGGAAATTCTAAGGACTGTAATTTAGCCTCACCTAGTTGACATACCACAAGGCCATCACACATGTGACACCCTTTCACTAGATTTCATCTCTGAACTATATATACAAAAGGATTAATCTTAAAATCAGTATAAACTCAAGGGTTTGTAGCATTAGTTCAATTCAGTTGCTAAGTCGTGTCCAACTCTTTGCGACCCCATGAATCACAGCACGCCAGGCCTCCCTGTCCATCACCAACTCCTAGAGTTCACTCAAACTCATGTCCATTGAGTTGGTTATACCACCCAGCCATCTCATCCTCTCTCGACCCCTTCTCCTCCTGCCCCTAATCCCTCCCAGCATCAGAGTCTTTTCCAATGAGTCAACTCTTCGCATGAGGTAGCCAAAGTATTGGAGTTTCAGCTTTAGCATCAGTCCTTCCAATGAACACCCACGACTTATCTCCTTTAGGATGGACTGGTTGTATCTCCTTACAGTCCAAGGGACTCTCAAGAGTCTTCTCTCCAACACCACAGTTCAAAAGCAGCAATTCTTCGGCACTCAGCCTTCTTCACAGTCCAACTCTCACATCCATACATGACTACTGGAAAAACCACAGCCTTGACTAGACGGACCTTAGTCGGCAAAGTGATGTCTCTGCTTTTGAATATACTATCTAGGTTGGTCATAACTTTTCTTCCAAGGAGTAAGCGTCTTCTAATTTCATGGCTGCAGTCACTATCTACAGTGATTTTGTAGCCCCCCAAAATAAAGTCTGACACTGTTTCCACTGTTTCCCCATCTATTTCCCATGAAGTGATGGGACCAGATGCCATGATCTTTGTTTTCTGAATGTTGAGTTTTAAACCAACTTTTTCACTCTCCTCTTTCACTTTCATCAAGAGGCTTTTTAGTTCCTCTTCACTTTCTGCCATAAGGGTGGTGTCATCTGCATATCTGAGGTTATTGATATTTCTCCCGGCAATCTTGATTCCAGCTTGTGTTTCTTCCAGTAGAGCGTTTGTCATGATGTACTCTGCATATAAGTTAAATAAGCAGGGTGACAACATACAGCCTTGACATACTCCTTTTTCTATTTGGAACCAGTCTGTTGTTCCATGTCCAGTTCTAACTGTTGCTTCGTGTCTTTTAATTAGCATAACCTTTAATAATTCTTCTCTAATACCATAAAAGTTTTAAAATGTTCCACATAGGTGGTCTGGTTAGCTACATAGGTGGTCTGGTTAGCTACATAGGTGGTCTGGTTAGCTATTGCTGAATAACAAGCTACCCTAAATTTAATGGTGTAAGAAAAAAAAACATTTTGTTATATCTCATATTTTTGTGGATCAGGGGCTCAGACAGCACTCAGTGGATGATTCTGTGTTCCCTGTAGCTTCAACAGAGGTCCCTTGGCGATATTCAGCAGGTAGCAGACTGGTCTGGAGGGTTCAAGACGGCTCTACTCATATAGCTGGTTTCCCTGGGAGAGGTGGCTTAAAATTTAGGCTCAAATGGTCAAATGGAGCACCTCCATGTGGTCTGACAAGGCAGTCTCAACAGTGATCAGGCCCGAGGGAATGTTCATGAAACCAGGCAGAAAAAGCAGAGTTGCAGATCACCAGCCTCAGCAGTCCAGCTGCTTGCTACTGATGAAGGATGTCACTGAGATCAGTTCAGATTCAAGAAAAGGGAAACTGAGTCTAAGATATCAAGTAATAATCTATCACTCTAGGAAATCTTTGTGGTGGTAGTTTAGTTCCTAAGTCGTGTCTGACTCTTGCAACCCCATGGACTGTAGCCCACCAGGCTCTTCTGTCCATGAGGTTTCCAGGTAAGAATACTGGAGTGGGTTGGCATTTTCTTCTCCAGGGGATCTTCCTGACCCAGGAATCAAACCCCAGTCTCCTGCATTGCAGGCAGATTCCTTACCAACTGAGCTACAAGGAAAGCCTAGGAAACCTTTGTAGGGGTTAATAAATCTAAAAATGTAACCCGTGGTAAAACGATTAAAAACTGAAAAATGTATCAACTGTGTAGCCAACCTTGATTACCTCAGCCAGGAAAATATCAAGGAGCTTAATAATTAATAAATAAATATTATCCTCAACATGCTACATATGTATCAACATATATGATATGTACAGTGCTTCTCATGCTTTAATATCCATGTTAATTACCTAGGGAAAGTGAAAGTCCAAGTCACTCAGTTGTGTCCAACTCTTTGTGACCCCATGGACTATACAGACCATGGAATTCTCTGGGCCAGAATCCTGGAGGGGGTAGCCTTTCTGTTTTCCAGGGGATCTTCCTAGATACCTTGTTAAAATGCCTAGGATAGGGCCTGGAATTCTGCATTTCTAATAAGACCTCATGTGATACCAATGCTTCTAGTCAGATGAACAAAGTAATGGATGTCATGGGTCAAGAGACTTTCTGCAAAGGGCTATACAGTAAATATTTTGTGGCTCTCGAAAAATATTTGTCAAATATTTTTAAAAATCTGACCACAGATACATGTCACTGGTATTCAAATTTGGCTGCATAATATTTTTTTTTCCTCTTTTTCTCCATTTATTTGCCATGAAGTGATGGGATTAGATGCCATGATCTTAATTTTTTATATGTTGTATTTTTGTTTTGTTTTGTTTTTGTTTTTGTTTTTGTTTAATGCTTTATTCCATTTCACAGTACTGTATTGGTTCTGCCACACATTGACATGAATCAGCCACAGGTAATAGAATCATTCGGGAAATTCTTAAAAGTACTGATGCCTAGGTCCTACCCCAGATACTCTAACTGGTACAGAAATAGGGATCCTTAAAATTTCTCTAGGTTGACTCCAGGGCTTCCCTGTGGGCTCAGTGGCAAAGAATCCACCTACCAGTACAGGAGACACTGTTCAATCCTTAAGAAGATCCCCTGGAGAAGAAAATGACAACCCACTCCAATATTCTTGCCTGGAAAATCCCATGGTCAGAGGAACCTGCTGAGTTACTATTCATGGGGTAGCAAAAGAGTCGGACATGACTTAGCAACTAAACAATAGGTTAAATCTACTGTGTGGTAAAGTTTGAAAACTAATGATCTAGATCACTTCCTATTTCTACCTACTTGTATCTTTGGGGCCATTAAATCTCCTTCTGTATTAATTCACTCATTCAGATGTAAATCTTCTTTAATACATCTGAGTAAGTGAATTAATACAGATCTCTCTTCACTTGAATAGGGAACTGACAATCTAATTAAAAAATAACAACCCAACATCGATGCTGTCATCAGCACACCCCTGCTCCCACTAGGAGGACTATCCCCAATGGACTTCATGTTATTAACAGTAAAATAAAATGAAGTTGGATGCCAATTTTAGAAGTGAGAGAAAGTGATGAATAAGTAGGTTGCTGGGGCAAAAAAAAAAGTGAAGCACAGAAAACTTCAAATAAGTAGAGTGGTAAATTGCAAGGTTAGTAAAAGTAGAAATTATCATCAACCTCAACAGGATAATTAAGAAAAAACTATAAGAGGCTTCACCTAGACTAGCATTTTGCTTAAAAACTAGAGTTATGAACATGTCAATCTCTAAGTGGCGTGAGAAGTTTACTTAAGTGTTCCCTTAAATATTTTTAACTCTCATACTTTTATACTATATATCTCTGCATTATACAGGGTTTCCAAAGAAAGCTACGAATTCTTACTCTCGAATTAATATGCTATTTAAATAGGCAGATACTTTTGAAAGCATTATACCTGCTACCTTTCTAAGCAAATAACTTTGTGAAATTTGTATTTTAGTAATGCAACTTGGAAAATCACTTAAATTTGCCATCTTTCCTAAGCAAAATTTTGTCTGTAACTTTGTAATGTATTTGTTGATAGTTATGTCAATAAATTATTAAAACAGTAAGTTATTCTGTACCCAAGTAATATTACACTTTTCATTACATACTATCTTTTCTCTTTAACCTTCCTGAAGTTTTTGTTTCAGCCCTTCCCTGTGAATTGGCTCCCTTAGTTTTAACCTCCTAGACTGCATTTCTCTCTGCTTCTAAATCTTCCATATAAAATAGTACATCTTCATACAGTAAAATGCAACTGTAGATGTAGTTAATATGGTGTCATTCATTCGTGCATTCAACAAACAAAAATAGTACATGCTCAATAAATAGTCACTTACTCTACTACTGATGCTCAATTCAAGTTCTGACCATGATGTGAACTTCATTTAAATACTGATCACATAGTCTAAGGATTTCAGAATAAATTTCTTGTTACCTGGAGATCTATATTTGCTCTTTAGTCACTCAGTCATGTCTGACTCCTTGTGACCCCATGGACTGTAGCCCACCAGGCTCCTCTGTCCTTAGAATTTCCAGGCAAGAATACTGGAGTGGGTTGCCATTTCCTTCTCCAGGTGATCTTCCTGACCCAGGGATCAAACCCCCACCTCCTACACAGGCAGGTGGATTCTTTACCTCTGAGCCACCTCCTTTTAATTTAAAGAGTTCAGAAGTCTACGTGGTATCTCACTATTCAAGTGAAAGTTACATCTGTTGCAAGCAAAATTTTCTGTCTGCTTTGTGTTATAGACTCAAGAGATAATCAGTATACATGTATATCAGTACGTCCACTTCTCCTTATGGCTAACAGCTAAAAGTAGAGGGAAATGAAAATTACACCACCTCAGTTCTTCTACCAGATAAACTTCCAGTTATATTAACTATGTTATTGTACATAGTTCATGGTTGCTGCTATTCACTGCTTCTAACCTAGATATTAATTGTGTTTTTCCTTCTACAACTTAGGGAAAGGCACATATGACCTCCCTTGGGAAAAATGTCTCTTGCCCTAGTTATGATCTGTACATCTTGTGGCTGAGAAAGGGCAGGAGGTGCATTTGCAAAAATTATAAACTTAAAACTATCAAAGGTGGAGGTTCATTTAGGAAGATGATTATCAGCTAATCAGTTAAAAACTCACTATAAATTTGACCCAATCTGGTTTTAAATATTTCAGAATAAATTTTTATCACAGTTTACTGATAATTCTGCAATATTCCATCTCATTTATTCTAGAAAGGAAGAAACAATTAAAATTCTAACAGTTAAGCAAACCATACACAAAATCTCCATGGCCTTTTTTTCATTCACATTAAAAATTCAGGACTTCTAAAAATAATATTTAATATTCCACTGCTATTCCTTACAACTTCATCATCAAATCTGCTGGAACAGTAAGCAGCAATGATTAATGTTGTATATATTTACTTTTTTATTCTGAATCAAATCAGAGAGTCATAGCAATGAAAATAAAGCAACAATGGCTTTAAAACAACAATTAAAGGAAAGGGAAACTCTAGGTAATGTATACACTTAAATCACACATTCACAAACATATTTACCTTGCTCTGTGCATAAAACCCTGAAGAGTCAAAAGGGCACATGCTTCGTAAGAGTCAAATGAAAAGAACTCTTAGAGCAAATTCAAGGACAACACAAAACAATCAAAATTATATCACTATGCTTAATAATCGGAGAAGGCAATGGCACCCCACACCAGTACTCTTGCCTGGAAAATCCCACGGATAGAGAAACCTAGTAGGCTGCAGCCCATGAGGTCACTAAGAGTTAGACACGACTGAGTGACTTCCCTTTCACTTTTCACGTTCATGCACTGGAGAAGGAAATGGCAACCCACTCCAGTGTTCTTGCCTGGAGAATCCCAGAGACAGGGGAGCCTGGTGGGCTGCCGTCTACGGGGTTGCACAGAGTCAGATACGACTGAAGCAACTTAGCAGCAGTAGCAGTAGCAGCATGCTTAATAATGCTACAATTGTATGTTAATTTATCAGATTCGCTTTGACTCTGCATAAAATGTTACCTGTACAGTGTTTCCATCAGAATCAAAATGTTCACATGCATTACCGCTAACAGTGCGAAAAGTTTGTAAGCTTTGTTTTCTTGCAGTTCTAAGTTGGTGCAAAGGCTCTTTTATATCTTGAAAAATATGGCAAATTTGTACTTCCAAACCAGGAACTGTAGTTACTGCTGATGGTTTATCTGATTCTTCTTCAAAGACTATAGTCTTATAAGAACAGAAAGTCTGGTTAAAACACATGATAGCCCCAAATTTGGCCCAATCTTTGTTTGGATTATTAAGTGACTTTTTTTAACTGGTGAAACTGCTAAACCAAAATAAAATGAGCTCAATATGTCAAGGTACAATGATTATTAACTAGGAGAAGATAAGATGTTTTATAGGACACTTATTAAGCCCATTTGACTAATTAGAGTGGTTCACATAGAAAAAGGTAGTTGAGGCCAGACTTCGAAATAGAAGAATGTGAACAGTATACACTTCCTTAGAATTTGCTTGGTGCTTTCTATCTTTGAATTTTTACTTATGCCTTTCTTATAATTATTTGTATTTTCCTCAGGCCTAATCTTATGCCTTGGCAAATAAGAGCTCAATCTTTATTATTCTGCTCATCTTTTATTATATTTCCCCCAAAATAAGAATTGTGTGTGTGTGGACTATAGCCTCCCAGGCTCCTCTGTCCATGGGATTCTCCAACCAAGAATACTGGAGTGGGTAGCCAGTGCTGGAAAAGACTGAGAGCAGGAGGAGTGGGCAACAGAGGGTGAGACGGCTGGCTGGCATCACCAACACAATGAGTATGCGTTTGAGCAAACTCCAGGAGACAGAGACAGCGAAGCCTGGTGTGCTGCAGTCCGTGGGCTCACAGAGTCAGATGTGACTTAGTGACTGAACACAATAAGAAATTTACCCGGTGTCAGAATTTATCAAAAAAATATGTCAAAACACAACTTCTAATAACATAAAATTACTGCCACCTGTTAGTGATGGTGATTTGGTTATAGTAGTAATTAAACTCATCTGATGACCTGAAAGGCACTGTCTCCTCTGCATAATTTTTATCAAAGTGATTCACAAACTACTGTAAAATATACTTGTGTATTTTCTGTGTCAAACGTTTGAGGACAATTTTTAAACATCATAAAACCACCCTTCCCCTGAAATATCAAAAAAGTGTCAATTTTCTAATCCATCAAAATCAAAACAAAAAATTTAATTTATAGAGGCACTAAAATTCAGTTTCATGCAAAAAGACAAATATTTACATATGTATAAACTTAATGGGCTTTAAATTCCTGTCCTAGTCCTTGGATCTGTCCTTGACACTGTGGTTCTTGATTCTGTTGCCTGTTGGCTTTAGGAATGGGCTACCAGTAATCCTTAAATGTAGCTGTACAGTGGAAGCACTATTTGGAAAGGACGTTACTACATGTCATGTCAAACTACTAAAGGACTATCAACACTGGAATCTGTGCTTTTAATGAGCTTCCTGCCACCACTCTGACACTGTTCTAGATTTACATATTCAAGAAGCCACTGAACTGAACAGTCCTTGTAGATAGTGATCCAAATTTTACTGTACATACTAAATAAATATATTGAAAATTAAACTTGTTAAAATTGTTTTTATCACTAATTTAAAAGTTCAGCAGTACATCATGGTATTTTTCTTGTAGTTGCTTAGTCATCTCTGACTATGTTTGCCAACCACTGAGAGAACAGAATTAATAAAGCATGAATTTTGTATGGTCTGTATTTTAAAAGATGCTAAAGATGTTGGAGTTAATGAAATTGTTGTTGTTCTTCAGTTGCTAAGTCATGTCCAACTCTTTTATGACCCCTGGTGAGCTACATGGATTGTAGCCCACGAGGCTCCTCTGTCCATGGGATTTCCCAGGCAAGAATACTGGAGTGGGTTGCCACTTGCTTGTCCAAGGGATCTTCCCTACCCAGGGATCAAGCCTACATCTCCTGCATTGCAGGCAGATTCTATACCACTGAGCCACCACAATGAAAGCCCCACAATGAAATTACACCTGCATATAATAAAATTAATTCATGAATTATAAATATACAATGGAAAACATTTACTTAAACCACCAAAGGTCTGAAATTTTTTAAAAAATTTTATGTATGAATGTGGGCAGGTACATGAATATATGTATTAACAGAAGACAATGACTTTAAAACATTTTCAAAAGAAGTTAACCTCACATTTGCAGTATACTTAACAGCAAAAAGATAAGCTTTTTTTCTCTGTAAGTATTGTCCTTGAACATTTAATGTCTTTCATGATTAGATGTCTTGGAGGTGCCTCTCAATCAAATCCAAATTCTATTCCAGCAACTTGAGGAAATCTGAAATTTAAAAAGATATTCTCAGATAACTCTATAAAATATACATAATAATAGGTAAGATAAAGTATTAAAATTTAAGCACATTATTTATGCAAAACTAAACAAGTAAAGGACTAAGATGGCAGAGTAGAAGGATGTGCTCATCTTCTCCTATGAGAACTCCAAAACTGAAACTAGCTGCTGAACAACCACCGAAAGAAGAATGTTGAATCCCCCCAAAATAGATTCCCCATGTTCAAGGACAAAGGAGAAGTCCAAACAAGATGGTTGGAGGGGAAAACTGGGTTTAGAATGAAAGCCCATACCTGCCAAAGATGCTTGGAGGGCTCAAACAAAACCTTGTACACACCAAGACCCAGGGACCCCACAGAGTCTGAGCCAGACCTGCCTTTGAGTGTTCGTCCCGTGGAGAGATGTGTCAGCAGTGGGCTGCCAGGGGGACAGAGGTTCTGGCTGCAGCAGGGCTCAGAGGTGAGGCATGTGGCATAAGTCCTCTTGATGACATCACCATTAGCCCCACCATAGAGCCCCTGAGCAGACGACCCACCAACTAGAGAACAATCATACCAGAGACGTTCTCGCACTATTGCAGAAGTTCTAGGGCCCACAACAGATTCCCCAACCTGGGGAATCTAGCAAAGGGACTGAGAACCCACAGGAAATTTGACTTCGAAGGCCAGTGAGATTTGATTACAGAACTTCCACAAGACTAGGAAACAGACTCTTGGAGGGCACAGACAAAACCCTGTGCACATCGGAGCACAGGAGAAAGGAATGGTGACCCCATAAGAGACTGAGCCAAGCTTGCCTGTGAGTGTCCAGGAGTCCCGAGCAGAGACACAGGTCGACAGTGGCCTACATGGGGTCAGGGACATGGAATACAACAGTCTTGGGAACCAAGGCATGCTGGAATAAGTCCCTTTGAAAGAGGTCACCATTACTGATTACCCTACCATAGTCTGGCCTCAGGCTAAACTACAGGGAGGTAACACAACCCACCCATCAAGAGCAAATTGGATTAAATATTTAATAAGCCTGGCCCAACCACTTAGTATTCTTGCCTTAAAAACCCCATGAACAGTATGAAAAGGCAAAATGATAGGATACTGAAAGAGGAACTCCCCAGGTCAGTAGGTGCCCAAATGCTACTGGAGATCAGTGGAGAAGTAACTCCAGAAAGAGTGAAGGGATGGAGCCAAAGCAGAAAAAATACCCAGTTGTGGATGTGACTGGTAAGCAAGGTCCGATGCTGTAAAGAGCAATATTGCATAGGAACTTGGAATGTCAGGTCCATGAATCAAGGCAAATTGGAAGTGCTCAAACAAGATGGCAAGGGTGAACGTCGACATTCTAGGAATCAGCGAACTAAATGGACTGGAATGGGTGAATTTAAATCAGATGACCGTTATATCTACTACTGTGGGCAAGAATCCCTTAGAAGAAATGGAGTAGCTATCAAAGTTGACAAGAGTCTAAAATGTAGTACTTGGATGCAATCTCAAAAACGACAGAATGATCTCTGTTCATTTCCAAGGCAAACCATTCAATATCGGAGTTATCCAAGTCTGTGCCCTAACCAGTAACGCTGAAGAAGCTGGAGTTGAACGGTTCTATGAAGACCTACAAGACCTTTTAGAACTAACACCCCAAAAAGATGTCCTCATTATAGGGGACTGGAATACAAAAGTAGAAAGTCAAGAAACACCTGGAGTAACAGGCAAATTTGGCCTTGGAATACAGAATGAAGCAGGGCAAAGGCTAATGGAGTTTTGCCAAAATAATGCACTGGTCATAGCAAACACCCTCTTCCAACAACACAAGAGAAGACTCTACACATGGATACCACCAGATGGTCAACACTGAAATCAGATTGATTATATTCTTTGCAGCCAAAGATGGACAAGCTCTATACAGTCAATAAAAACAAGACCAGGAGCTGACTGTGGCTCAGATCATGAATTCTTTATTGCCAAATTCAGACTGAAATTGAAGAAAGTGGACAAAACCACTAGACCATTCAGGTATGACCTAAATCAAATCCCTTATGATTATACAGTGGAGGTGAGAAATAGATTTAAAGGCCTAGATCTGATAGATAGAGTGCCTGATGAACTATGGACAGAGGTTCCTGACATTGTACAGGAGACAGGGATCAAGACGATCCCCATGGAAAAGAAATGCAAAAAAGCAAAATGGCTATCTGGGGAGGCCTTACAAATAGCTGTGAAAAGAAGAGAGGCAAAAAGCAAAGGAGAAAAGGAAAGATATAGTCATCTGACTGCAGAGTTCCAAAGAATAGCAAGAAGAGATAAGAAAGCCTTCCTCAGCAATCAACACAAAGAAATACAGGAAAAGAACAGAATGGGAAAGACTAGAGATCTCTTCAAGAAAATTAGAGATACCAAGGGAACATTTCATGCAAAGATGGGCTTGATAAAGGACAGAAATGGTATGGCTAACAGAAGCAGAAGATATTAAGAAGAGGTAGCAAGACTACACAGAAGAAAGTACAAAAAAAGATCTTCATGACCCAGATAATAAGGATGGTGTGAACACTCACCTAGAGCCAGACATCCTAGAATTTGAAATTAAGTGGCCCTTAGAAAGCATCACTACGAACAAAGCTAGTGGAGGTGATGGAATTCCAGTTCAGCTATTTCAAATCCTGAAGGATGATGCTATGAATGTGCTGCACTCAATATGCCAGCAAATTTGGAAAACGCAGCAGTGGCCACAGGACTGGAAAAGGTCAGTTTTCATTCCAATCCCAAAGAAAGGCAATGCCAAAGAATGTTCAAACTACTACACAATTGCACTCATCTCATACGCTAGTAAAGTAATGCTCAAACTTCTCCAAGCCAGGCTTCAGCAATATGTGAACCGTGAACTCCCAGATGTTCAAGCTGGTGTTATAAAAGGCAAAGGAACCAGAGATCAGATTGCCAATATCTGCTGGTGCATTGGAGAAGGAAATGGCAACCCACTCCAGTGTTCTTGCCTTGAAAATCCCAGGGACACACAGTGTCCCTGGGGTTGCACAGAGTCGGACATGATTGAAGCAACTTAGCAGCAGCAGCTGGATCATCAAAAAAGCAAGAAAGTTCCAGAAAAACATCTATTTCTGCTTTATTGACTATGCCAAAGCCTTTGACTGTGTGGATCACAACAAACTGTGGAAAATTCTAAGAGAGATGGGAACACCAGACCACCTGACCTGCCTCTTGAGAAATCTGTATGCAGGTCAGGAAGCAACAGTTAGATCTGGACATGGAACAACAGACTGGTTCCAAATAGGACAAGGAGTATATTGTCAGTCAAGGTTGAGCATATACAGTCAAGGCTGTATATTGTCACCCTGCTTATTTAACTTATATGCAGAGTACATCATGAGAAACGCTGGGCTGGAAGAAACAAGCTGGAATCAAGATTGCCAGGAGAAATGTCAATAGCCTCAGATATGCAGATGACACCACCCTTATGGCAGAAAGTGAAGAGGAATTAAAAAGCCTCTTGATGA
>SJYC01092758.1:0-26195 GCA_006408675.1 Madoqua kirkii | reverse complement strand
AACAAGCTGGAATCAAGATTGCCAGGAGAAATGTCAATAGCCTCAGATATGCAGATGACACCACCCTTATGGCAGAAAGTGAAGAGGAATTAAAAAGCCTCTTGATGAAAGTGAAAGAGGAGAGGGGAAAAGTTGGTTTAAAGCTCAACATTCAGAAAACGAAGATCATGGCATCTGGTCCCATCACTTCGTGGAAAATAGATGGGGAAACAGTGGAAACAGTGTCAGACTTTATTTTGGGGGGCTGCAGAATCACTGCAGATGGTGATTGCAGCCATGATATTAAAAGATGCTTACTCCTTGGAAAAAAGTTATGACCAACCTAGATAGCATACTGAAAAGCAGAGACATTACTTTGCTGACTAAGGTCTGTCTAGTCAAGGCTATGGTTTTTCCAGTGGTCATGTATGGATGTGAGAGTTGGGCTGTGAAGAAAGCTGAGTGCTGAAGAATTGATGCTTTTGAACTGTGGTGTTGGAGAAGACTCTTGAGAGTCCCTTGGACTGCAAGGAGATACAACCAGTCCATTCTGAAGGAGATCAGCCCTGGGATTTCTTTGGAAGGAATGATGAAAAGCTCAAACTCCAGTACTTTGGCCATCTGATGCGAAGAGTTGACCCATTGGAAAAGACTCTTGTGCTGGGAGGGATTGGGGTCAGGAGGAGAAGGGGATGACAGAGGATGAGATGGCTGGATGGCATCACTGACTTGATAGACGTGAGTCTGAGTGAACTCTGGGAGTTGGTGATGGATAGGGAGGCCTGGCGTGCTGCGGTTCATGGGGTCGCAAAGAGTCAGACACGACTGAGTGACTGAACTGAACTGAACTGAAGCATGGCCCTGCCCATCAGAGCAAGACTCAGATTACCCAATAGCCAATCCTTCCCATCAGGAAGCTTCCACAGACTTCTTATCCTTCTCCATCAGAGGGCAGATGGAATGGAAACGCGATCAGAGAGAACTAACCAAACTGATCACATGGATCACCACCTTGTCTGACTCAATGAAACCATGAGCCATCACTTGTAGGGACACCCAAGACTGACAGGTCATGGTGGAGAGTTCTGACAAAACATGGTCCAGTGAGAAGGGAATGATAAACCACTTCAGTGTTCTTGCCTTGAGAACCCCATGAAGAGTATGAAAAGGCAAAAAGATAGGACACTGAAAGATGAATTCCCCAGGTCCATTGGTGCCCAATATGCTACTGGAGAAGAGTGGAGAAATAGCTCCAGAAAGAATGAAGAGGCCTAGCCAAAGTAAAAACAATACCCAGTTGTGGAAGTGACTAGTGACAGAAGTAAAATCCAATGTTATAAAGAACAATATTGCGTAGGAACCTGGAAGGTCCATGAATCAAGGCAAATTAGAAGTGGTCAAACAGGAGATGGCATGAGTGAACATTGACATTTTAGGATCAGTGAACTAAAATGGACCGGAATGGGTGAATTTAATTCAGATGACCATTATATCTACTACTGCAGAAAAGGATATCTCAGAAGAAATGGAGTAGCCATCATAGTCAACAAGAGTCTAAAATGCAGTACTTGAGTACAGTCTCAAAAATGACAAAATGATGTCTGTTTCCAAGGCAAACCATTCAATATCACAGTAATCCAAGTCTATGCCCCAACCTCTAATGCTGAAGAAGTTGAAGTTGAATGGTTCAATGAAGACCTGTAAGACCTTCCAGGACTAACACCAAAATAACATGTCTTTTTCATCATAGAGGACAAGAATGCAAAAGTATGAAGTCAAGAGATATCTGGAGAAACAAGCAAGTTTGGCCTTGGAGCAAAAAATGAAGCAAGGCAAAGGCTAACAGAGTTTCCCAAGAGAACACACGGGTCATAGCAAACACCCTCTTCCAACAACACAAGAGAAGACTCTACACGTGAACATCACCAGATGGTCAACACCAAAATCAGGTTGATTATATTCTTTGCAGCCGAAGGTGGAGAAGCTCTACACAGTCAGCAAAAACTGGGAGCTCAGATCATAAATTTCTTGTTGCCAAATTCAGACTTAAATTGAAGAAAATAGGGAAAACCACTAGATCATTAAGGTATGACTGAAATCAAATCCCTAATGATTATACAGTGGAAGTGACAAACAGATTTGTCACGCGAGTGTATGTTCCCCGGTTCTTTGTCTCATTACAACAAACATTTGGAGCAACGGACAATAGAGCCCTCGGCGCATCACAGCTCTCAGGTCTTGGACAAACTGTGTTACAACTCTTAGGCAAATCAGTGTTACAGCTCTATTTTATTTAGAAGATAGCAGGAGAATGGGAGAGAGAGAGAGAGAGAAAAGAGAGAGAAAGAGCGCACGCATGCGGGAGAGAAAGAGAGCTTTGGCTCTTCCTTTTATATGTTTTCTTCCACCAGGGCCCACCCTATGCAAATTGGGCTTAGCCAGGAGTGCTGTTTGTTCCACCTGAAGTCTTCACTCTGGTCCCCGAATCTTCCTTTGACCTTTCTTGTTTTTTTAGCCACCGCCATTTTGGACTCCATTTCCCTATTCTACCTACCTAACAGATTCAAGTGATAGCTTACGTGAATGATGTCAGATTTGTCATCTTTGAAGAAGAGGATTTAGCTTCAAGATTAGGGGCCAGGTTTAATCACTCAGAGCTTTTGTGCAGCAGAAGTTTTATTACAGTGAAAAAAGGACAGAGAAGACCTCTGACATAGACCTAAGAAGTGAGACAGAGAGTGCCCCACTCGCTAGTCTTATCAAGGCTATATATTCTTTTACCAGACCCACTCCACAACATACATCTTAAATTAACAAAATTAAAGAGGAGAGAGAAAAAGTTGGCTTAAAGCTCAACATTCAGAAAACAAAGATCATGGCATATGGTGCCATCACTTCATGGGAAATAGATGGGAAACAGTGGAAACAGTGTCAGACTTTATTTTGGGGGGCTCCAAAATCACTGCAGATGGTGATTGCAGCCATGAAATTAGAAGACGCTTACTCCTCGGAAGAAAAGTTATGACCAACCTAGATAGTATATTCAAAAGCAGAGACATTACTTTGTCGACTAAGGTCCGTCTAATCAAGGCTATGGTTTTTCCTGTGGTCATGTAGGGATTTGAGAGTTGGACTGTGAAGAAGGCTGAGTGCCGAAGAACTGATGCTTTTGAACTGTGGTGTTGGAGAAAACTCTTGAGAGTCCCGTGGACTACAAGCATATCCAACCAGTCCATTCTGAAGGAGATCAGCCCTGGGATTTCTTTGGAAGGAATGATGCTAAAGCTGAAACTCCAGTACTTTAGCCACCTCATGCGAAGAGCCGACGCATTGGAAAAGACTCTGATGCTGGGAGGGATTGGAGGCAGGAGGAGAAGGGGACGACAGGATGAGATGGCTGGATGGCATCACGGACTCGATGGACATGAGTCTGAGTGAACTCTGAGAGATGATGATGAACAGGGAGGCCCGGCATGCTGTAATTCATGGAGTCTCAAAGAGTTGGACACTGAGCAACTGAACTGAACTGAACTGATACAAAGTTCTTATCAGATCTACATCCACAACTAAGTCTTAAGATAACAAGATTAGTCAGAGGTTCTTGCTAAGAAGGAGAAACATGTCTTGGAGCAAGATACATTATTGTCATATAATCATTAGTACAGAGCTTAAGGAAAAACGTGCCCTTGAGCAGCACAGGTGTTTTGTTATATAATCATTAGCTCTGGGCTTAAAGAAAGTTAGTCTTATCATAACAACTCAAGAGTTTAAAGGAAAAAAATGTCTTATGTGACTAAGACAAAGCAGTGTAGAAACAAAGGTTTGTCCACTTGTCCTCCTTGAGAGCCCCGAACCCCTTTCTCTTCCTCAAGGGCCCCGAACCCCTTTCTCTTCCTCACGGACCCTGAAGTCCTTATCAACTTACATAAGAATTAATTCTCTCACAAGAGGTTAGATCTGATAGAGTGCCTGAAGAACTATGGACAGAGGTCCATAACATTGTACAGGAGGCAGTGATTAAAACAATCCCCAAGAAAAAGAAATGCAAAAAGGCAAAACAGTTGTCTGAGGAGGACATACAAACAGCTGTGAAAGGAAGAGAAGCGAAAAGCAAAGTAGAAAAGGAAAGATACATCCATCTGAATGCAGAGTTCCAAAGAAGAGCAAGGAGAGATAAGAAAACCTTCCTCAGTGATCAATGCAAAGAAATAGAGGAAAACAACAGAATGGGAAAGACTAGAGATCTCTTCAAGAAAATTAGAGATACCAAGGGAACATTTCACGCAAAGATGGGCTCGACAAAGGACAGAAATGGTATGGACCTAAAAGCAGCAGAAGATATTAAGAAGAGGTGGCAAGAATACATGGAAGACTGTACAAAAAAAGATCTTAATGACCCAAGTAACCACAATGTGATTAGGTGTGATATCTCACCTAGAGCCAGACATCCTGAAGTGCAGAGTCATATAGGCCTTAGGAAGCATCACTATGAACAAAGATAGTGGAGGTGATGGAATTCCAGCTGAGCTATTTCAAATCCTAAAAGATGATGCTGTGAAAGTGCTTCACTCAATATGCCAGAAAATTTGGAAAACTCAGCAGTGGCCACAGGACTAGAAAATGTCAGCTTTCGTTTCAATCCCAAAGAAAGGCAGTGTGAAAGAATGTTCAACCAATTGCACTCATCTCACATGCTAGCAGAGTAATGCTCAAAATTCTCCAAGTTAGGCTTCAGCAGTATGTGAACCAAGAACTTCCAAATGTTCAAGCTAAAAATCAAAGTGAGAGTATAGATCACAGTGTTTAAGGAAATGAACATTTGGGGTTGGAAATAATTCAGAAATCAACAATTCTTACTGCAACAAACCTTTAACATTGAAAGGCAGATCTTGAATTCTTACGAACATCTAAATTAATAAATATGAAAATGTTTGCACAGGTTCCTACTTTTTCCTATTGAGCAGTGTATAACAATGGTTACATACACTAGTTTTGAAGACAGGCTTGATTAGAAATCCCCACCGCTACTTACTAACGGTGTGGTCTTAGACAAGTTTCCCAACTTTCAGTTTTATCATCTGTCACATGAAGATAATGTCACCTTCTAATGGCACTTCTAAAGATTATTAGAAGGAGAAACTGAATGTATGTAATTATGCAAAAACACTTTGTACAATCTTGGCATAAAACTCGATGAATTGTACCTATTATTATTAGTTACTGCTGCTGCTGCTAAGTCGCTTCAGTCGTATCTGACTCTGTGCAACCGCAGAGATGGCAACCCACCAGGCTCCCCCTTTCCTGGGATTCTCCAGGCAAGAACACTGAAGTGGGTTGCCATTCCTTCTCCAATGCTTGAAAGTGAAAAGTGAAAGTGAATTCACTCAGTTGTGTTCAACTCCTAGCAACCCCATGGACTGCAGCCTACCAGGCTCCTCCATCCATGGGATTTTCCAGGCAAGAGTACTGGAGTGGGGTGCCATTGCCTTCTCCATTATTAGTTACTAGTATTTTAAAAAGCAGATTAGCACAATGAGAGACTGAGCAGTTTTGTCAACATCAGTAAAGATCCCAAACCCAGAGAATATCAACTTCCCTTCTCACTCAATTGAGAACCACAAAACAGGTATCTGGTCACCCCACAGCAAGAAAAGAAACAAAGTCCCACTTAGGCCAGATGGAAAACTCACTGCTTCTGGTGCCACATTTCTAAAAGGAATCAGGAAGAATAAGGAAAACAGGTGATGAGAGAAGACAATGAGGATATTTCATTTTCTTCACCAACTCAGGCAATGCCTGACATTCAAGTCGGCTTCAGAGTCTCATCTTTTCCTTTCTGATCTATCTCCAGCAACGTTATATCCCCAGTGCTAGAATGGCACCTCCTTTACATAAGCAATACTGGATTCTCTTGTATTTTCAACAGAAACCCAAAGTTCCTAGAGTCCTCTGTTCATACCTACCTGTTTCAAAGAACATTTCAGGTTTTTGTCCTTCCAAGCGCCCAAGGCCTGAATTTTGAAAGGTGATTTATACTGAATCAACTGTCTTTAGTCATATAAACTGGCAACTTTGCTCTCATACTCTGTTGTCACCAGTATACAATATCTCTGGTACAAACACACCTCACACTGTCATGGGGGAGGAGAACAAAAAGAAAAATAAATCTCACCCTTTTCCTCTCCACTTTTCTGACCTCCTTGTTTTTATTTTCATTTTATTATATCTACTTTCAAAAATCTAAATTTTTCTTGGTCACTGTCTGAAGTAATGTCCCTGATGTTCAACTCACCATTAAACATTCCATATATTTTTGCATATCTCTTTAGAGAGATTTCATTCCTTATCTTTTGTTTCTTCCCATCTAAACTCTGCCTTTGTAGATAGACTACAGAAACAGACCAGATAGATAAACCACATAGACAGACAATTAGGTAAATTATTCTGGCTTCCTTTTTTCAGAGACAAGACAAAGCTCTTTGTGGTGAGAACAATGTAAGAAATAAATAAATCACTCTTTACTTTCTTGACATGTTGTTTCTATCTTCTTGTATCACATTAAAATATAATAACTGCAGTATCTTTTAAAAAATGAGCCACTCTATCAAAAATCTTTTCACTGTCTCTTAGTTGACTGCTCTGACTGCCTTAGCTGCCATTCATTCCCCAATAATTAAACAATGATCACTTGGTGTTTAGTTCATTTAAAAACTTCTGATACTATTGATGCTCAAGGGAATTTAAAATGCAGCAAAACTTAGTCATGACTTTTTCCAAGCCAGTTTTCTATAGACAGTGAGGACTTTCCACAGGTGAGAACTTGCCAAATGACCTTGGTTTTCAAGAAACTTTTTTTAAAATTATTTTTATTTTCCTCTACCCAAAGAGAACTTTAAAAATTTCTGTTTCTCCTACTGCTGAGACTTCTATTATCTCAGTTTCCATTTTCACTTTCTAAAAGAATACCGTAGTAGTACTGACTACTTATACATGTGTGTTGTACGTGTGTGTGTGTATTTTGTTAATTTTTTTCTGTTAAAAATTTTAGCTATCTATGTAGTGAAAGTGTTAGTCATTCAATCATGTCTACACTCTTTGCAACCCCATGGACTGTAGCCCACCAGGTTCTTCTGTCCATGGAATTTTCCAGGCAAGAATACTGCAGTGGGCAGCCATTCCCTTCTCCAGGAGATCTTCCCAAACCAAGGATCACATCTGGGTCGTCTGCATAACAGGCAGATTCTTTACCATCTGAGCCACCAGGGAAGCCCAGTTATCTTTGTAATCCCTATGAAAAGTAAATAACATATAGCTTCTGGTTAGTTATTATATCAACATGAACAAATGACTAGAAATATTTTTACCAAATACATAGACTGCTAGTTGGGATGACCTGACTTAAAATCAGATCGGACTATTATAGCAAGTGCAGATTTCACATGGGTGGTTCTAGGGGAGAACCGTAAAAGAGACGGCAGAAATTCTGCAGGGTACTGAAACCAAGGTATAAGAAGCTCAAATTGTAAGATATACCATACATATGAAGACACCCAGGCAGAGAAAGAACTGGTTGCATGCAAGACTACTAAACTGGATGTCAAAAAAAAAAACTAAATGTCAAAGTATATTAAATAGAGGCAAGATGCAACTTTCAACTTTATTTTTAGCATGCATTTTCTGTCTTATTTAATACCTCATAATTAGAATATATAAACCTCTTTCATGAGTTGTTCTTTGCTTACAATGAATTTATTGTTATCGGTTACTGTTTTTTTCAGTATCCCTCTAACACATGCATGATTAATAAGGCAATCACTGAGTACCTTCCATGACAGGAAATCTGTTTATTCTAGAAATATCTAGTGAAAAAAAATTAAAATACTGCCATAAAAAATATTATTATCTAGTATGTTGGACACATTAAGTAAGGAGGAAATGATCACACAGAGTAATCAAAATTACGACAACTGTGAGCCCATGGAGTTACAAAAGCATAGAAGAGCAGTACTTCCTCCAGGCCTGGAGGAAACAAAGTTAAACCCAATCTTTCATTTTTCTCCAATAATCACTTCTGATTATAGATATTTCCTGTATTGCCTTAAACCTTTTGGTAATTTTAAGGTAAAACTGGAGATAGGGAAAGAAAGAAAAAGAGATTTATTCTCTTGCAGAGTCCACCTACTGAATTCCTAACCTCAGTTTTGTACAACCTCCTTGGTGGATTCTAAATTTGGTTCCCCAGCTTGGGCTCTAATTTCCTCCCCTATTGCACCTTCCCTTCCCATTGATTTTCAGAGTAAAAGGAACCAGCCTATGCTATACTTAGATTTTCAGCTGATACTAGTCAATAATCATTCATTCATTCATAAATGTAATATAAAGAATAGCCAATAAAAATAATACTCAATTTTATCTTGCTAGAAGGTAAAAGAGGAGAGTGAAAAACCTGGTTTGAATCTCAACATTAAAAAAGCTAATATCAAGGCATTGAGTCCCATCACTTCAGAGCAAATAGAAAGGGGAAAAGTAGAAACAGTGACAGATTTTATTATCTGGGCTCCAAAATCAAGATGGACAGTGACTACAGCCATGAAATTAAAAGATGCTTACTCCTTGGAAGGAAAGCTATGACAAGCCTAAAAAGCAAAACATCACTTTGCTAACAAAGGTCCATCTAGTTAAAGCTATGGTTTTTCCAGTAGTCATGTATGCATGTGAGAGCTGGACTATAAAGAAAGCTATGCACCAAAGAACTGATGCTTTCAAATTGTGGTGCTAGAGAAGACTCTTGAAAGTCCTGAAGCTCCAGTACTTAAAACCACCTGATGAGAAGGGCTGAATCATTGGAGAAGACCCTTGTGTGGGGAAAGACTGAAGGTAAAAGGAGAAAGAGGTGGCAGAGGATAAGTTAGATGGCATCACCAACTCAACGGACATAAATCTGAGCAAACTCCAGGAGACAGTGAAGGACAGGGGAGCCTAGCGTGCTGCAGTCCATGGGGTCACAAAGAGTCGGACACAGTTCAGCAACTGAACAACAACAAGAACTAGATCCATGATGAGATCCGGGCCTTCTAACTAATAAAAGTCTCCTTGTAAGTTTTGATGCAGTGTGAAGTGCTAAATCCAGCATCAAGATTAAGCTGTTAGCTAACATAAGGGAGATAAAAGAGCACTGATTATTTTAATCTTAAAAACAACAAAAAAAATTTATACAAATAGATAGATCAGGCTTCTAATCTATCTCCAGATTACTAATATAGGATTCACTTCCTGCCACATCACACATACACATATATACAAACACAAAAAGAAACAAATCAACACAGACAATGAAAAAAATATTTCACTTGGATATTCTCTGTAATTAGTATAGTCCAGTTCAGTTCAGTTCAGTCGCTCAGTCGTATAAAAACTGGCATACATGTAATAACTTACACAAAAGCAGGTAAGTGTTAGAAAAATAGTTTTAGAATGTACAAAGATGAGGAAAAATTAAATGAGAAGCAAATAGGATTGATCATAAGCAAATCTACCTGGCAGTGATAACACAGCCATCAGCAATGGTGACAGAGGTTGCAAGAAGCAGGCTCAGCCAATGGGAAGATGCCAGCAATGAAAAGAAAACAGGAGTTCTGCAATAGGGCAGAAGAAAGAAACAAAGCCATGCAAACTTTTCTATTTTCCTTCCACCAGTTTATGTAATGAGACACCAAAAGCAACCAATAACTCAAGAAAGAAAGAGAGGAAGTGAAAGAAGAAATAAGGGGAAAAAAGGAATTAAGTAAAGGAAAAATAGACCACAGTAGCATAAAATAATTTAGGTTGATCAAGGATGGTCACACCATCATTATCCTCAAAGTACCAATGGCATACAAACTAGTACTTTTTGCAATCCAAGGAAGAAGATTAAATGAAAGGATTCTCTATTAAATATCGGAGAAGGCAATGGCACCTCACTCCAGCCCTCTTGCCTGGAAAATCCCATGGACGGAGGAGCCGGGTGGGCTGCAATCCATGGAGTCGCTAAGAGTCGCACATGACTGAGTGACTTCACGTTCACTTCTCACTTTCATGCATTGGAGAAGGAAATGGCAACCCACTCCAGTGTTCTTGCCTGGAGAATCCCAGGGACGGGGGACCTTGGTGGGCTGCCATCTATGGAGTCACACAGAGTCAGACACGACTGAAGCGACTTAGCAGCAGCAGTCAGTTTCCCTAGCTTCCCTGGTGGCTCAGACAGTAAAGAATCCACTTGCAATGCAAGAGACCTGGATTCAGTCCCTGGGTCGGGAAGACCTCCCAGAGAAGGGAATGACAATCCACTCTGGTATTCTTGCCTGAATAACTCCCTGGACACAGGAGCCTTGAGAGCTATGGTCCACAGGGTCCCAAAGAGTTGGACATGACTGAGAGACTAAGCACACACGCTACACTTCAATTTATCCCACTAAATGCAATGAAAAAGCAATACAATCCAGACAGATTAGGTAGAATATGTATTTGAAAACTCTGAAAAGTTAATTGGTCCAGATAGATTCTGGAAAAAGAATAGTATTTGAAATACTGACACACTGGTTTACAATTTTTTTCTTCACCTATCACCTAAACTCAATATGCTTTAAAGTAGACACTGGGATGCAGACAGAGAGAGCTCCAGGAGACGCACTCTTAAATGTTTCTTGAAGAATAGAAAGGGAAATACTAATGCTCCAAAAGAGTGCTTTGTTCCCTCACACCTGGACCCCAATTAACCCTGGTGTTGTGGCAACAGGCAGAGGCAATGGGAGCGAGTGAATATCAAACTAGAGAGCAGAGGTTTCTCTGTTTAGAGGACCTATGGTTAAAATAGTATGAGGCAAACAGCCATTGTTTTTTCCCTCCCTCAGTCCCCCTACCAACTGCCTCTGGGCCCTAGACACAAAGGTACTTAACAGAAATACACAGCAGTGTATGGCAACTAAAGTCCTAGCTTTCTGGGTAGACAATTTTTAAAAGAGGAACACAAAGACACTGGAAAGTTTGAGGGTAACTTGGGGCTGTGAAAGCTTAGGAAAGGAAACCCATAAAGTCATTTATGAACTCGAAGCTCACCTCTAACCTGCATCCAGATTCATTCTATCTAGCATCACTCCAATAACAAAATGAAAGATAATACAAACACACACAAAAATTATAGGCCAATATCACTGATTAACACAGGTGCAAAAATAAAAATATTAGCAAACTGAATCTAATACACTAAAAGAATCATACAAAATGATCAAGTGGGATTTATCCCAGGGATACAATAATTTTTCAAATCTGCAAATCAATGAGATACACTACATTAACAAATTTAAGAATAAAAACTATGATTATCTCAGTAGATATAGAAAGAGTTTTGACAAATTGTAATACCAATTTATATGATTTTTTAAAAACCTGCCCAGAAAGTGGGCATAGAGGGAACCTACCTCAACATAATAAAGGCCATATATGACAAACCCACAATTAAAATCATATTTAACAGTCAAAAGCTGAAATTATTTCTCTAACATCAGGAACAAGACAAGTAGGCCCATTCTCACCACTTTTATTCAACATAGTATTGGAAATTCTAGCAACAACCATTAGACAAGAGAAAGAAATAAAAGGAGTCCAAATTAGATACAAATTGAAATAAGTAAAACTGTCAGTTTGCATTGACATGATACTACTCATAAAGAATCTCAAAGATGTCATCAGAAAACTACTACAGCTCATCAGCAAATTCAGCAAAGTTGCAGATACAAGATTAATACACAGAAATCTGTTTCTATACACTTAACCATCAGGAACAAAAATTAAGGCAACAATCCCATTTACTATAACAAAGAATAAATATCTAAGAATAAATCAACTTAAGTAGGTAAAAAAAAAACTGTACTCTGAAAATTATGAGATGTTGATAAAAGAAATTAAAGGATGACATAAACAGATGGAAATGCATACTGTGTTTTTGCACTGGAAGAACTAAGATTGCTAAAATGACCATACTACTCTAGGGAATCTACAGATTCAGTGCAATATCTATCAAAATACCAAAGGAATTTTTCATAGAACTGGAACAAAATTTGTTTTATAATTTGTGTGGAAGCACAAAAGATCCCAAGTAGCCAATACAATCTTGAGAAAGAAGAATAGAGCTGAAGGAATCAGGCTTCTTGACTTCAGACTATATTACAACATTAGAGTAATCAAAAAAGTACATCACTTGCACAAAAATGAACTCATAGATCAATGAAATAGAATAGAAAGCCCAAAAATAAACCCACACATGTACAGTCAATTAATCTATAATTAAAAAGGCAAGAATATACAATGTGGAAAAGACAGTCTATTATAATCCACTCCAGCATTCTTGCCTGGAAAATCCCTTAGACAAAGGAGTTTGGTAGGCTACAGGCCATGCAATTGCAAAGAGTTGAAAACAACTGAGCAACTTCACTTCACTTATAAGTATAAATTATAAATATTTTATATTTTATAAGTGGTGCTTGGCAAACTAGACAGCTACATTTAATAGAATGAAATTCAAACATTCCATCGTACCATATACAAAAATAAACTAAAAATGGATTGAAAACTAAATACCAGAAACCATAAAACTCCTAGAGGAAAACATAGGCAGAATACTTTTTAATGTAAATCACAGCAATCCTTTATCAGATGTGTCACCTAAAGCAAAGGAATTAAAAACAAACAAACGGGACCTAATCAAACTTAAAATTTTTTGTACAGCAAAGGAAACCATTGATAAAATGAAAAGAAATTCTACTGAATGGTAAAGTACTTGCAAATGATATGACCAATAAGAGGTTAATATAAAAGTATATATAAATAGTTCACACAACTCAACATCGAAAAAATAAGTAAACAATCTGATTAAAAAACAAGCAGAACACTTGAATAGACATTTTTCAAAACAGAGCATGCAAGTGGACAATAGGGTACATGAAAATATGCTCAGCACTGCTAATCATCAGGGAAATACAAAGCAAAACCAAAATGAGATATCACCACACACCTATCAGAATGGCTACCATCCAAAAGAACACAAATAAATATTGCTGAAGATGTGGAGAAAAGAAAACTCTGTATACTCCTAGGAGTATGAGAATGTAAATTTTTCACAGTGTTGCAGCCACTGTGGAAAACAGTATGAAGTTTTCTCAAAAACCTAAAAGTAGAACTGCCATAATACCCACCAATTCCACTCCTGGGTATTTATCTAGAAAAAACAACAATTTGAAACAAACATATATAACACTGCACTTCAATGTTCATAACAACATTAATTACAACTGCCAAGATGTGGGAGCATCCTAACTGTCCATTAATAGATGGGTTGATAAAAATAGATATGATATAGATACACACAATGGAATACTTCTAAGCCATAAAAAGAATTACACTTTAAAAAAGAATTTTACCATTTGCAACAATATGGATGGACTTTGAGGACATTATGCTAAGTGAAATAAACCAAATAGAAAAAACAAATACTGTATGATATCACTTATAAAGCATCTGAAAATACAACAAACTAGTGAACAATAAACAAATAAGCAGAGTCACAGAGAACAAACTAGTGGTTACCAGTGGAGAGAATGAATGAGGGGGCAATTTAGAGATAGATGATTAAGATATCAAAACTATTATGTAGAAAATAAGCTATAAGAATATGGTGTGCAACACAGGGAACATAGCTAACATTCTATAGTAACTGTAAATGAAGTATAACCTGTAACAAATGTGAATCACGGACTAACCTGGTGGCTCAGTGGTAAACAATCCTCCTGCCAACATAGGAGATGTGGGTTCAATCCCTGATCTGGGAAGATCCCACATGATGCAGAGCAACTAAGCCCTTGCAGAACAACTGCTGAGCCCGTGCTCTAGAGCCCGGGAACCACAACTCCAGAGCCCACATGCCCCAGAGCCCATGCTCCACGGCAATGAGAAGCCTGCCCACCACAGCTGGAGAGTAGCCCCTGCTCTCCCCAGCTAGAGAAAAGCATGCACAGCAACAAAGACCCAGAACAGCCAAAAATAAATAAAGAAAAAGAAAGTAAAACCATTTTGTGTTTTTAAAAAATTGTGAATCACTATAATGTATACTTGTAACGCATATTATATTATGCATCAACTATATTTCAATTGAAAATTTGAAAACTGAACTTCCAATCACAGCTCAGGTCAAAACTGATCACTAGATGGCAGACGCATGCAAAAGCAACATAGTGCTACCAAGACTGTGAAAAATGCCACTGACATTGGAATACAAGTCTATATGTGAGTGGGAAGCAGTTCCCTGAACATAACCAGATTGACTGCTTGTTGAAACAAAACTATTAACATTCTCTATAGAAATGAAATTATATAATAGTCTTAGAATAATCAAAATGTCCAGAATATAACCCAAAATTACCCATCATTAAAATAACCAGCAAAATCTCAAAGTGACTGGGAAAAAATAAACGATGTCATTGCTGAGATGTTGGAATTATCAAAGATCTAAAGTAGTTACTATAAAAATATTTCATGAAACAATCAAAAACACTCTTGAAACCAACAGAAAAATAGGAAATTTCATCACTTAGATAATATAAAAAAGCCAAAGAAATACTTTGAACTGAAAACAAACAAAAATTTACTTAACTGGATAACCTCAATAGCAGAACAAAGATAACAACAACAACAAAAAGGAATCAGTGAACTAGAAAATATACTGTTAGGTAATTAGAACAGGAAAACGGAGTCCAGAATGGCGGTGGCTAAAAGACAAGGAAGGGAAAAGCCCACGAAAGTAGAACAAAGGAAGGTCCAAGGACTGGAGTGAGGACCTCAGGCAGGACAAACAGCAGTCCTGGCTGGCCCAGTTTACATGGGGTAGGCCCAGGAGGAGGAGAAAAACCACACAAAAAGAGGAGCCAAAGGGCTGGGGGTCTTTCTCTCTCTTCGAGTATTTTGGGTCAGCATGCCCTCGCGCCTCAAAGATGTGTTTTCCTTTATTTTCTAAATAAAACTGACCTGCAACGCAGAACTGTATCACTGATCTGTCTGAGAGCTGTGACATGGTCTCTCCGAGGTGACACTGGCCCGTCGCTTCAAATTTCTGTTGTGACAAAACAGAACCGAAGAAATTACACACTCCTCTGACATATACCAATAGAAATTATTCAGTCTGAAAAACAAAGAGGAAAAAAAAAAGTGTTGTTTTTTTTTAAATGAACAAAACCCTCAGGGACTTTTGCAACTATAACAAATGAGCAACCATTTGTGTCATCTGTATCCAAGGAAGAAAGGCTAAAGTGTGGTGCTAAAAAAACAAAAGGTACTTAGAGAAATAATGAGGGAAAACTCCACAAATTTCATGAAATAAATTAAATAGAGTCAAAAAGCTCAGAAAAACCCAAACAAGAAAAATCCAAAGAAATTATTCCCAGGCATATCATAAACAAACTGCTAAAAATAAAACACAAAGGAAAGCAACTAGACGGATTAACAACACTTTACATTTAAAGGAAAAGTAATTTGAAAGACCTAAATTTTTCATCAGAAACACTGGACTTCAAAGAGAGTGGAACACCATATTTAAGGAATGTAGAGGGGGAACAAAATCTCCTCACTAAGAGCTCAGGGCAAACCCTGCCCCACAGGAAGGGGGCAGGGCAGCTCAGTCAGAGGTAATCTAGGCGGAAAGTCCCGAGGCTTTGTCTCGAGGGTAAAAATTTACCAGGTGTAGCTACAATGTTCGCTCAACGCTTGAGAAATGGTGCCTAACTCAGAAGAAAAAAAAAAAAAAAACACAGGATCTTGCTGCATACCGCAAATGTCACAACCTCACAACTGGTGATAGGGCCTGACTTGCCTGATACCCTATCATGCTTTGCCAGTTGGCCTTGCCCCGCTCCTCCCCTCTGTTCAAAGATAAAAAGCTTCCAAAATGAGGAATCGGGGCTCCCCACCTTCGATTGGCTTGGCGGGGGCCTGGATCTGAATTTGCCAATAAATTCTTTTTTTCTAAACCTCCGACTGGTGGTCTCTATCGGCAGCTAGTCCCTAACAAGGAAGTGAAAGAAAAGAACTGTCAACTTAGAATTCTATATCTAATTCTATATCTATCAAAACTTTCAGGAATGAAGAATAATAAGAGCCTTTTCAGATAAATGAAAATTAGAATTCATTGTCAGAAGATATGCTTTCAAAGAAATGTTGAAAGAAATTTATACAAAAGGAGATAAATTTACCAGAAAATGAATTTGAAATATCAAAAATTAAGAAAAAGAAGTAAAAATAAAAAAATCTAGGTAAACTGGGAGACTGGTCTTTTCTTCTTGATTCTTTAAAATATGTCTACCAGTTGAAAGCAAAATACAACAATTTGTGATGGGATTTACAATTTAACAATGTATAAGGCAATGACGTGAAGAAAAAGTACATAGTATTATATGACTGTAAGGTCTTTACCTTTCTCATTAAGTGCAAAATACTGATTCTAAAAAGGTAGTGAAGAGTTAAATATGCATATTGTAAGCCCCAGAACAACTACTAAGACTATAAAGAGATACGATAAAAAACAGTATACATTAAAATTGAACACTAAAAAATATGAAACTAACCCAAAACAGGCAGAAAAAGAAGCAAGAAACATATAGATGAAATATAAATACTGAGATACTAAAATTTTAGACATAGCCCAAATATATAACTATATTATATACAGATGCTCAAAATAAAAATGAAGAGAGAGATCATGATTTTTTTTTTTTTCAGACTTTTCTTAACTATTCCTCCCGCTCTGGCAACCATACGGTTCATTTCTAAGTCTGTGACTCTTTTTCTGCTTTGTAAGCTCACTTGTATCATTTCTTTTTAGATTCCGCATATGAAGAATATCACACAGTATTTCTCCTCTGACATTTCTCTCAATATGACACTCCCTAGGTCCCATCCATGTTGCTGCAAAAGGCATTATTTCTTTCGAATAATATTCCATTGTATATACCACATTGTATATTCCATTGTATGTACCACATGGTCTTTATCCATTCCTCTGTTGATGGACATTTACATTGCCCATATTGTGGCTATTGTAAACAGTGCTGCAGTGAACACTGGGGTTCATATATCTTTTAGGATCATGTTTTTCTCCAGATATATGCCCAGTAGTGGGAAGCCAGTGTCATATGGTAGCTCTATTTCCAGTTTTTTAAAGAACCTCCACACTGTTCTGCATAGTGGCTGTAAGAAATTTACATTCCCATCAACAATGTAGGTAGGTTCCCTTCTCTCCACACCCTCTCCAGCATTTGTTGTTTGTGGATTGGGAAGGTCATGTACACACTGCTATATTTAAAATAGATAACAAACAAGGACCTATTGTACAGCACATGGAACTTTGCTCAATGTAATGTGCCAGCCTGTATGGGAGTGGGGTTTATGAGAGAATGGAGACATGCATATGTATGGCTGAATCCCTTCACTGTTCACTACCACAACATTGTTAATCAGCTATACCCCAATACAAAATAAAGTTTAAGTTTGGAAAAATAAAATTGCATTACAAAAAAAAAAAAAAGATTGCCACACACTAAAAAAGAATTTTCCTTCAATAATAAGGGAGAAATTAAGATATTCCTTTACCACTAAACCTGCTTGCCTTGCAAGAAATGCTCAAAGTTGTCCTGAAGGGTGGCGTGAAAGAATACTAAATGATAACTCAAAGCTGTATGAAATATAAACATCTTAGTAAAGATATGGCAATTATAAAAGCTAGTATTGTTGTACAACTGGTTTGTAACTCCATCTTTTATTTTACACGTCTCTAAGGGACAAATATATCTTTTACACATTATTAGTCTAGAAGCTAGTGATACGCTTCCCTGGTGGCTCAGATAGTAAAGAATCCATCTGCAATGCAGGAGACCTGGGTCCGATCCCTAGGTTGGGAAGATCCCCTAACTTAAGTTTATAATTCTATGTATCTACATAATTTAAAAGATTAAGCATTTAAAATATTAGTTTATATTTGGGGGTAACACACTGTATAAAGATGTAAATTTGTGTCATCTACACCGAAAAGGGTGGAGATGGACCTGTAAAAGAGTAGAGTTTTATATGTTATTGAAGTTAAGCTGGTGTAAATTCAAATTAGAGTGTTATAAATTTAGGATGTTAAATGTAATCCCCATGGTAACTACAAAGAAAATAGCTGTAGAATGTACACAAGAGAAAAGGAGAAAAGAATTTAGACACATCCTACCAAAAACTAAGCACTAAAGAAAGCAATAATGCAGGAAATGAGCGACAAAAGAGCTATTAAGCATATAGAAAACAAAGAGCAAAATGATGAGAGAAGTCCCTCATCAGCAAATACTTTAAATACAAAGGATTAAACTTGCCAGCCAAAGCACAGAGATTGGCAGAATGGATAAAAACACATGAGCTAACTCCATGATGTCCATAAGATATTCATTTTAGATCCAAATATATTGAAAGTGAAAACAGAGAACAAGATATTCCATGCCAATAGTCACCAAAAATGAGCAGAGTGGCTATACTAACATCAGTCAAAATCAACTTTCTGGAAGGAGTTCACAAGAGACAAAGACATTATATATCAAAAAAGGATTCAATACATCAAGAATATATAACAATTATAAACATTTAAGAATCCAGTCATAGACAAGAAAATGTATGAAGCAAAAGCTGACAGAATTGAAGAAAAAAATAGTTCCTCAAAGTAGTTGAGGACTTTAATATCCCACACTCAAAAATGGATAGAACAACTAGGCAGAGGCTAATTAAGGAAAAGAAAGCTTCAACAACACAGTAAACCAATCAGATCTAATAGACATAAACAGAACATTATTCCCAAAAAGCTCCTTGAAAGAAAAGCTATGACCAGCCTAGACAACATATTAAAAAGCAGAGACGTTACTTTGCCAACAAAGATCTGTCTGGTCAAAGCTATGGTTTTTCCAGTAGTTATGTATGGATATGAGAGTTGGACTATAAAGAAAGCTGAGCACCAAAGAACTGATGCTTTTGAACTGTGGTGCTGGAGTAGAGTCTTGAGAGTCCCTTGGACTGCAAGGAAATCCAAGCAGTCCATCCTAAAGGAAATCAGTCCTGAATATTCATTGGAAGGACTGATGCTGAAGAGGACACTCCAGTACTTTGACCACCTGATGTGAAGAACTGACTCAGTGAGACCCTGATGCTGGGAAAGATTGAAGGCAGGTAGAGAAGGGGACAACAGAGGATGAGATGGTTGGATGGCATCACCGACTCTATGGACATGAGTTTGAGTAAACTCTGGGAGTTGGTGATGGACAGGGAAATCTGGTGTGTTGCAGTCCATGGGGTTGCAAAGAGTCAGACTGGACTGAACAACTGAACTCAGCTAATTCCCAACAACAGCAAAGACATTTTTTTTAAATGCCCATGGGAAATTCTCCAGGATAGAACATCAATCAGTTCAGTTCAGTTGCTCAGACATGCTGACTCTTTGAACCCTATGGACCACAGCACACCAGGCTTCCCTGTCTATCACCAACTACCAGAGACTGCTAAAATTCATGTCCACCCAGTCTGTGATACTATCCAACCATTTGATTTGTCATCCTCTTCTCCTCCTGTCTTCAATCTTTCCCAGCATGAGGGTCTTTTCCAGTGAGTCAGGGTCTTTTTGCCACATTAGGTGGCAAAAAATATTTCAGTTTCAGCATCATTCCTTCCAATGAATATTCAGGACTGATTTCCTTTAGGATTGACTCATCTGATCTCCTTTCTGTCTGAGGGATGCTCAAGAGTCTTCTCCAACACCACAGTTCAAAAGCACCAATTCTTAGTTGCTCAGCTTCCTTTATGATTCAACTCTCATATCCATATGTGACAACTGGAAAAACTATCACTTTGACTTTATGGACCTTTGTTGGCAAAGTAATTTCTCTGCTTTTTAATGTGCTCTCTAGGTTGGTTATAGCTTTTCTTCCAAGGGGCAAACATCTTTTAATTTCATGGCTGCAGTCACCATCTGTAATGATTTTTGGAGTCCAGGAAGAGAAAGTCTGTCATTGTTTCCACTCTTTCCCTATCTATTTGCCATGAAGTGATGGGACTAGATGCCACGATCTTAGTTTATTGAATGTTGAGTTTTAAACAGCTTTTTCACTCTCCTCTTTCACTTTCATCAAAAGGTTCTTTAGTTCTTTATTGCTTTCTGCCATAAGGGTGGTGTCATCTGCATATCTGTTATTGATATTCCTTCTAGCAGTCTTGATTTCAGCTTATGCTTCATCCAGCCTGACACATCTCATGATGTACTCTGCATGTAACTTAAATAAGCAGAGTGAAAATGTACAGCCTTGACATGCTGCTTTTCCAATTTGGAACCTGTCCATTGTTCCATGTCTAGTTCTAACTGTTGCTTCTTGACCTAAATACAGGTTTCTCAAGAGGCAGGTCAGGTGGTCTGGTATTTCCATCTCTTTCAGAATTTTCCAGTTTGTTGTGATCCATACAGCTAAAGGCTTTAGCATAGTCAATGAAGCAGAAGTGGATGTTCTTTTGGAATTCTCTTACTTTTTCTATGATCCAAAAGATGTTGGCAATCAACTGTCTTTTGCCATACAGTCTGTGTTGGGCCACAAATTAAGTCTCAGTAGATTTAAAAAGACAGATGTCATACAAAGTATCTTTACCAATCATAAGATATCATATAAAGTATCTTCACCAACTATAGTGTAATGAGTTTAGAAAGTTAATAACAGAAATAAAACTAAAAATCTAAAAATTTGCAGAAATTAAATAACATTCTTTCAAGTGATCAATGAATCAAAGAAATCACAAGGAAAATTAGAAAATACTTACATGAATGAAAATGAAAATGCAACATACCAAAACACTGGGTTACAGTGAAAGCAGGGTGAGGGGGAAATTTATAGCTATTGATACTTACATTAAAAAATAAGAATTATCTCAAAACAATAATCTAGCTTTACAACTTAAGGAACTATAGAAAAAATAAAGCCAAAAACTAGCAGAAGGAGCATAGCAGAGGTAAACAAAATAGAGAATAGAAAAATGATAGAGAAAATCAATGAATCCAAAAGTTGGTTCTTTGAAAAAGTCAACAAACTTTCAGCTAGATGGATTAAGAAAAAAAGACTCAAACTGATATAATCAGAAGTGGAAGTGGGAACTTGACCAAGATCATGGAGATGAAGACCCTGAGATCACCTTTTCTCATGGGCACACCAAAATTACAATTATTTATGAGGCAGCCATTGATTTAAAAAAAAAAAAAAGACCAGAATTTTCCAGAAAAGATATCTTACAATAAACGCTATAAAAATAAAACCACAATAAGGTAGATATGAGGGCTGGAATCCTGGTATAGTAGTCAAGACCCATACCCTCTGGTGAGTGACCAACAAACAAGAGGATCATTGCAATTGGAGAGGTTCTCACTACGGAGCAACGGGTCTCAGCCCCACACTGGGCTCCTCTTTCTGGAGTCCTGCATTGGGAAAATGCACCACCAAAATGTCTGGCTCTGAAGGCCAATGAAGCTTACTTTTGTGAGGTGCAAAGGGTTGTGGGAAATAGAGCTCCACTCTTAAAGGACACATACAAAATCCTACATGCTCCAAACCCAGGGAAGAAGTAGTAATTTGAATGCAGCATGGTTTCAGACCCACCCACTGATCTTGGAGCATTTCCCAGAGAGGCAACTTGAGCTCACTTTGGGGACATAGACTTTGGTAGCACCCACTATGGCGGGGGTGGGGGTTCATTCTACCATATGGACACTTGTGCTGCTGTTGCTGCTAAGTCACTTCAGTCATGTCCAACTCTGTGCGACCCCATAGACGGCAGCCCACCAGGCTCCCCCGTCCCTGGGATTCTCCAGGCAAGAACACTGGAGTGGGTTGCCATGTCCTTCTCCAATGCATGAAAGTGAAGTGAAGATGCTCAGTCGTGTCCAACTCAGTGACCTCATGGACTGCAGCCCACCAGGCTTCTGCACCATTGGATTTTCCAGGCCAGAGCACTAGAGTGGTGTGCCATTGCCTTCTCCGGACACTTATGCTGGTAAGTGCCAATTTGGAATACTCAGGACTCAGGACTTAGCACCAGGACCAGGCCTCACCCATCAGCCTGTTGGCATCAGCACTAGGACATCTCAGGCCATGCAACTAGACACGTGGGGACAGAACTGCATCCATCGGCAGGCAGGCCTCGTTAAGACCTCCTAAACAGAGCCTAAGCTTCTCTGGGACATGACCCTACCCACCAGAGGGCACAGTACCTGGCCACACATACCAGTGTACAGGGACTAGCCCCAGTACCCCCAGAGTCCTGCAGACAAAGACCCTGAACCCCAGCTTTACACATCAGTGGGCAGGCACCAGCCCCAAGAGCCCCTGAGCCCCAAGCCCTGACCTAGAGTAGGCTCAAACAACAGTCCACAGATCCCCAGAGTCCTGTAGCAACAGACTTTATGATCAAGCTCCACCCATCAGAGGGAAAGCACAAGCTTCAAGACACTCCAGCTATGTCAAGAGCCAGCACCACCAGCTCTAGGACCCCCAGGGCTCTTCAGCGAGAGATACCAAGTCCTGGCACTGCCCACCCATGAGGAAACATTATTGCTAGAACTCCCTTGTCCCCAACTTGCCCACAGAGAGATGCCAGCCCCAGGATCACTACAGCTCCCACAGCCTGCTTTGTCAAGACCCAACCCAACACACAAGCAGGCCAGCACCAGCTCCAAGATATCTTAGACTTCTCACCCAGCCACCCCAGGATCCAGCCCCACTTACTAACCCTGCCAATCAGCTGCTGGCAGCCTCCACATCGTCAGGTACCAGCAACCAATTGGACCAGGCCCCAGCCATGACTACCAGGAAAATATCAAGGAAACTAAGAACTGGTTCTTTGAAAAGAGAAACAAAATGAATAAATCTTTAGCCAGATTCATCAAGAGAGAAAGAGAGGCTCATATCAATAAAATTCTAAATGAAAAAGGAGAAATTATAACCTATACCATGCAAATACAAAGGATAGTAAGAAACAAGCACAAGAAAACTATATGTCAATAAAATCGACAACCTAGAAGAAATGGAAAAATTCCTAGAAATATCTTGAAAATGGAAATGCAACACATTGAAATATATGGGATACAGCAAAAAGTTCTAAGGGGGAGGTTTAGTGATAACAAGAAAGATCTATAATAAACAATATAACTTTAAACCTCAAAGAACTATAAAAAGAGGAACATGCTAAGCACAAAGTCAGATGAAGAAAGGAAATAATAAACATTAAAAAAAATTAGAGAACAGGGAAGCAATAGAGAAGATTAAGATTTTTTAAAAGATAAAACTAAGAATTGGTCTTTGAAAAGATAAAATTAACAAATTTTCAGCTAGATTCATCAAGGAAAAGACAGAGGACCCTAATCAGTAAAGTTGTATTTAAAAGAATATTTGTACATTAATACTACAGAAATACAAAGGATAATAACAAACCACTATGAGCAACTATATGCCAACAAACTTGACAGTCTAGAAGAAATAAGTAAGTTACATGAATCATTCAATCTATCAAGAATGAATAAGGAAGAAAAAAAATCTAAACAGACCAATAATAAGTAAGAAGAATGAATAAGTACCAAAAATCTCCCAGGAAAGAAATGTATAGGACCAGATAGCTTCACTGACAAATTTTCCCAAATGTTTAAAGAACAATTAATGCCATCCTCTCAAACTCTTTCAAAATAATCAAATGGTAAGGACCACTACAAAGCTAATTCTATGAGTTGATTACCAGGTATCAAAGACAGATAAGGACACTAAGAAAACTACAGGCATCTTAGTTCCCTGACCAGGGATCTAACCCATACTGATACCTATGGCTGATGCATGTTGATATACGACAGAAACCAACACAATACTGTAAAGCAATTATCTTCCGATTAAAAATAAGTTTAGGGGCAGTCCTAATATGTCAGAGGAATAGAATGGGGAGACCACTTTCTCCCTCACAAATTCATCAAAAGAACATTTCAATGCTGAGCAAATTCCATAAAACAACTTCTGAATGCTGGCAAAGGACATCAGGCACCCAGAAAAGCAGATCATTGTCTTCAAAAACAGGTAGGAAAAAATATAAAAGATGAAAAAAGACACAAAGGAGGTAGGGAGGGAGCTCCATCCCAGGAAGGGAGTCTTAAAAAGAGAGAAGTTTCCAAACACTAGGAAACACTCTCGCTGCCAGGTCTGTGGCGAGCCTTGCAAGCACAGAGGGCAACATAACAGGGAAGAAAAATAATTAAAACCAACAGATTACGAGCCCAGGTAACTCCCCCAGCAGAGAAGCAGCGCAGACCCCTGAATCCACCACTAGCAAGTGGGGGCTGGGCAGGGAGGTGCGGGCTGCAGTTCTTTTTAAGAATCAGGCTGGAATGCCACAAGTGTAACCAGAGCAAACTAACTTGGGCTAGCAAACCAGACGGTGGGATAGCTACCACATGAAAAGCTCTAACATAAGACACCACCATGACCGCACACTGAACAAAGGATGGAACAGAAGTAGCCGGCTGCAGACCATCCCACTCCAGTGACAGGGAGCCAGAGCCATTAGGGCTGGAAGGGGGCAATCGCAGCCCCAGAGAGACATTTCCTATCAAACTGCAAGCAGGCTTCTTTGCTAAGACTTCTTGAGGTTCTGGATAGTCACCATCAGCCTCAGGAGGGGCGCCAGTGGTACACCCAGAAAACTGAGCAGCAGGGACAGGAAAGGCAATAAGTCGCAGTGACTGAGCTCACCAAACACCTGAGCTACTCAGACCTGGGAAGGGCACAAAATGCAGGCCCAACTGAATCTGTGCCTCTGAGAGCTACCTGAGAGCTGAGCCTGAGCGGCTTAGACCGGGGAGGTGCATGCAGCCCAGGGCTGGCCTAGATGGTTCCAGGCAGAGCAACGTAGAGCCTGAGCGGTGTGCACCGTGAGCATGCATGGCTGAGGCACTGCGAGCACACACCAGTGTTACTGGTTTGCAGCACCCCTCCCTCCCCACAGAGCAACTGAACAAGTGAGCCTAAAAAAAAAAAGTGTCCACCACCACCCCCCCTTGTGTCAGGGTAGAAATCAGACACTGAAGAGAACAGCAAACAGAAGAAGCTAAACAGAGGGAACCGCCTTGGAAGTGACCCCACGCTGCCCACACCACCAGAGAAAGTCCCAGGTATTTCTTTACTATTTTTATGATCATTCTTTTTTGCTGTTGTTGTTGATGATGTTGCTGTTTGATTGTTTTTTTTCTTTTCTTCCTCTTTTTTTTTAACTTTTTAAAATTTTTAAGTACTCTATTTCTCCTTTAATTTTAATTTTTATATCCTACTATTACTTTTCCAAAAAAAAGACCCAATTTTTAAAGCAAATGACATATATATTTTGTGTGTGTGTGGTTGTTGTTTTTTAATAATCCTTGTGACTTTGTGTTTTTTTTTCTTCTTTAATATTGTATTTTTGAAAATCGAACCTCTACTCTAGATTTTTAATCTTTGTTTTTGGTATTTGTTGTCAATTTTGTACATTTAAAAACCCAATCTTCAGTACCCAATTTTACCTGAGAGCAAGATTACTGGCTTGACCACTCTCTCCTCCTTTGGACTCTCCTTTTTCTCCACCAGGTTGTCTCTGTCTCCTCCCTCTCCCTTCTCTTCTCTACCTGACTCTTTAAAACTCTGTGTGTTCCAGACAATGGACAACACTTAGGGAACTGGTTACTGGCTGGATCTGTCTCTCTCCTTTTCATTTCTCTGTTTTATCCTCCTGGCCACCACAGTCTACTTCCTCCCTCTCCTCTTCCCTGTATAAATCCGTAAACATCACTGAGCAGTCCAGACTGTGGAGCACACATGAGGAAGTGATTACTGGCTAGCTGGCTCTCTCCTCTTTTGATCCCATCTCATCTCATTCCAGTCACCTCTAACTATTCCCTCCCTCTTCTCTTCTCCATGTAACTCTGTGAACCTCTCTGAGTGTCCCTCAATGTGGAGAAACTTTTCATCTCTAACCTACATGTTTTATCATTGGTGCTGTATAGATGGAGAAGTCTTGAGGCTACTATAAAAATAAAACTAAAAACCAGAAGCAGGAGGCTTAAGTCCAAACCCTGA
>SJYC01092757.1:0-12818 GCA_006408675.1 Madoqua kirkii | reverse complement strand
AGGTGGGAGGGGGGTTCAGGATTGGAAACTCATGTACATCCGTGGTGGATTCATGTCAATGTATGGCAAAACCAATACAGTATTTTAAAGCAAAATAAAGTAAAAATAAATTTTAAAAAATCCGACACGCCACCACTAAGACCTAGTACAACCAAATAAATAAATAAATATTTTTAGAAAGAGAAAAAAAAGTTTAAATAAAATTTTCTTAAATAAAAGCTATTTTCCTTAAAAAAATTCTTAATGGAATTTGCACAGGTTAGAGAACAATCCTAAAATTCATTGGAACCACAGAAGACCCCAAATATCCAAATCAATCTTGGGAAAGAAGAAAAATGGAGACACCACACTGCCTTATTTCAAACATTTTAAAGCTATCATAGTCAAAGCAGTATGGTACTAACATAAAAATAGATATGTAGGCCAACTTAACAGACTCAAGAGCCCAAAAATAAACCTACCTATACGCAGTTGACTAATTTTTGACTAGTGCATCAAGAACACACAATGGGGAAAGGGCATTATCTTTAATAATGGTTCTGTGAAAACTGATTCTCCATATGCAGAAAAATGAAACTGAAACCCTATCTTACAGCAGTCACAAAAATTAACTCAAAATGGATTAAATGTAAGAATTGAAACCATAAAACTCTTTGAGGAAAGCACAAGTATGATACAAATAATTCAGGAAACAAAAGCAAAAATTAACAAGTAGAACTACAACAAACTAAAACATTTCTGCACAGCCAAAGAAGTAATAAAATGAAAAGGCAGCCTATGAATTGGGAGAAAATACTTGCAAATCATCTACATCTTAAGGGGTTAATGTTTAAAATTTATAAGGAACTTAAAATGGCAAAAACACAATCCAATTAAAAATGGGCAAAGGACCTGAACAGATGTTTTCCCAAAGGCAACAAACAAATGGCCAAGAGGTACGTGAAATTATGCTCTACATCATTCATCGTCAGGAAAGTGCAACTCAAAGCCATAATAAGTTACCACTTCACACCTGTCAGAAAGACTATTATCAAAAAGACAAGAGATAACAAATCTTGACAAGGATGTGGAGAAAGGAAATCCTCATACTCTGTTGGTGGGAATATAAACTGGTACAGCAATTATGGGAAAGCCTGATGATTTCTCAAAAAATTAAAAATGAAACAACCATATTACCTAGCAGCCCCACTTTGGGCTGTATTTCCAAAGAAACGGAAAGAAATAAACTGCTGACATATATAACAACTTGGATAGATCTCAAGGGCATCAGGCTGAGTGAAAAATGCCAATCTCAAAAAGTCACGTTACTGATGATTCCATTTTTAGAATATCTTCAAAATGAAAACCAATTATAGAGTTAGAGTAGAGTAGTGGTTGCCAGGATTTAGGTATAGTAAAGGGATGGGTGTGTCTATAAAGGGTACACAACATGGGGCAGATTTTGTGGTAATGGACTAGTTCTATATCACCATTTTGGTGGGCTTCCCTGGTGGCTCAGAGGTTAAAGCACCTGCCTCCAATGCAGGAGACCCAGGCTCAATCTCTGGGTCAGGAAGATCACCAGTGGTAACCCACTCCAGTATTCTTGCCTGGAAAATCCCATGGATGGAGAAGCCTGGTAGGCTACAGTCCATGAGGTTGCAAAGAGTCAGACACAACTGAATGACTTCACTTTCACACCAATTCATACACACAGTGAAAGGGAAACTGTACACACCTATTACACAATATCAATTTTGGGGGTTTTATCATGTACTATAATTATTGAAGATGCAACATTGGGGTGAACTAAGGAAAAGGTATAAAGGACCTCTCTCTACTATTTTCACAATTTCCTGTGAATCTATAATCACCTGTAAAATGTTTACAAAGAGAAAAATCTGAAAAAAGTGACCATTTTTCATCAGATCTTACATACAGATTCTTATTTTATCCTTTAACACTTTGCCAGTATTTAAAAACCAAAAAAAGACATTTTCAAAGATAAAACTTTTAAAAGCTGGTGGCTCAGACAGTAAACAATCTGCCTGCAATGCAGGAGACCCAGATTCAATCCCTGGGTTGGGATGACCCCCTTGAGAAGAAAATGGCACCCCATTCCACTATTCTTGCCTGGAGAATTCCATGGACATAGGAGCCTGGTGGGCTACAGTCCATGGGGACAGAAAGACTCAGACACAACTGAGTGACTAACACACACATATGAAATGCATGCTTAAATCAAATTAATCATTTATTGTTCTTTATAAATTTTCTCAATGAGGGTGCCTGAGAGTACCCATATTAGTTTGCTCAGCTGCCATAACAAAATACCACAAACTGAGTGGCTTAAGCAGCAGTACAGGCAGAGCTCGGTTTGCTGTGCTTCACTTTACTGCCGTTTTTTACAAATTGAAGGCGTTTGGCCACCTTGGGTCCAGCAAGTCTACTGGCATCATTTTTCATTCCCACATTTGCTCACTTCATGTCTATGTTACATTTTGGTAATTCTCACAACACTTCAAACTTTTGTATCATTATTATATTTGTTACAGTGATCTGTGATCAGTGATTTTTTATGTTACTAATAATCAACTCACTGAAAGCTCAGATAATATTTAGCATTTTTCAGCAATAAAGCATTTTTAACTTAAGGTGTGTACATTGTTTGGGGGCTTCCTTGGTGGCTCAGTTGGTAAAGAATCTGCCTGCAATGTGGGAGACCTGGGTTCGATCCCTGGGTTGGGAAGATGACCTGGAGAAGGGAACAGCTACTGACTCCAGTATTCTAGCCTGGAGAATTCCATGGGCTGTATAGTCCATGGGGCTGTAGAGTCAGACACAACAGAGCCATTTTCACTTCAGATTGATCTTAAAACAATGCTACAGCATACTCAGTAGACTACAGTATAATATAACATAAATTTTAGATGTATTAAGAAGCCAACAAATTTATGTGACTCGCTTAATTGTGATATTTGCTTTATTGTGGTGGTCTGGAACTGAACCCACGATATGTCCAAAGTATGTCTGCAATTTATTGTCTCAGTTCTGGAGGCTAGAAGGCCATGGTTGTCAGCAGTATTGAGTCTTACTGAGGGAAGTGATGGAGAATCTGTTCCATGCCTCTCTCCTAGCTTCTGGTGACTTTCTGGTAAACATTGGCATGGCGTTCATTAGCATGTAAGTCTCTGCCACCATCTGCACACAATGCTCTCCTCGTGTACATGTCTGTGTTCCTAATTTCCCTTTTTATAAGGACACCAATCATATTGGATTACTGGCCCTCCCTACCTCAGTATCTTAACCCTACTCCAGATCTTCCCAACCCAGGGATCAAATCCAGGTCTCATGCATTGCAGGCAAATTCTTTACGGTCTGAGCCACCAGGGAAACTCAGTATCTTAACAGATCTATTTCTAAGCAAACTCACTTTCTGAAGTACTGGGCATCAAGATTTTAACATATGAATGAAGAACAGTTCAACCTAAACCAGTGTCTGATCTTTAGTCCAAACACAGTTGAAAAATGAGGGGGGAAAACGTATATGGAAATTCAGCTTATTTAGGTCTCACATTACTTTCTAGATTTTGGGCTTTGATATTTTAAGGGAAATGGACCATTAAAAGTAGAGACCTTTACAGTTGATGAAATCTTATCAGTAAGTGTAATGGCATTATGGAAGAACTTATGCCTTTTCCCCTTGATTCTTCCCTCCCTTCTTTCTTCCGTTTTCTGCTGCCTTCTTTCCTTCCACAAAAATTTTAGAGTACCTAATGCATATCTGGTCCCATCACTTCATGGCAAATAGATGGGGAAAGAGTGGAAACAGTGTCAGACTATTTTGGGGGGGCTCCAAAATCACTGCAAATGGTGACTGCAGCCATGAAATTAAAAGACGCTTACTCCTTGGAAGGAAAGTTATGACCAACCTAGATAGCATATTTAAAAGCAGAGACATTACTTTGCCAAAAAAACGTCTGTCTAGTCAAGGCTATGGTTTTCCCAATGGTCATGTATGGATGTGAGAGTTGGACTGTGAAGAAAGCTGAGTGCCGAAGAACTGATGCTTTTGAACTGTGGTGTTGGAGAAGACTCTTGAGAGTCCCTTGGACTGCAAGAAGATCCAACCAGTCCATTCTAAAGGAGATCAGTCCTGGGTGTTCTTTGGAAGGACTGATGCTAAAGCTGAAACTCCAAAACGTCTGTCTAGTCAAGGCTATGGTTTTCCCAGTGGTCATGTATGGATGTGAGAGTTGGACTGTGAAGAAAGCTGAGTGCCGAAGAACTGATGCTTTTGAACTGTGGTGTTGGAGAAGACTCTTGAGAGTCCCTTGGACTGCAAGAAGATCCAACCAGTCCATTCTAAAGGAGATCAGTCCTGGGTGTTCTTTGGAAGGACTGATGCTAAAGCTGAAACTCCAATACTTTGGCCACCTCATGGGAAGAGTTGACTCATTGGAAAAGAGTCTGATGCTGGGAGGGATTGGGGGCAGGAGGAGAAGGGGACAACAGAGGATGAGATGGCTGGATGGCATCACAGACTCGATGGATGTGAGTCTGAGTGAACTCTGGGAGTTGGTGATGGACAGGGAGGCCTGGTGTGCTGCGATTCATGGGGTCTCAAAGAGTTGGACACGACTGAGCGACTGAACTGAACGCGTATCAGGTATTACTCTAGCAACTAGAAATACAAAGCAAATAAAAATCTTTGCCTTCGCAGAGTTCCGCAATAATGGCATACATAAGTTGGATAGTAATAAATGCAGAGGAGGACAAAGTGAGTATGTAATGTTACAGCTGTGTTTGATGAAAGGTGACCAGATAACGTAACTGAAAAGGTATTTCTGAGTAAACACTTGTATAAAGTGAGGGAACAAACCATGCAGCTATCTGAAGAAGAGCATCCCAAGTAGAAACACAAGGGTAAATGCCCTGAAGCAAAAGGAATTTCTTTTTCAAGGAATCACACTGACAAAGAGACCAGTGTGATTGGAGCAAAAGAATCAGGAGAGGAGGAAAAGATGAAATCAGAAAAGTAACAGAGAACAGAGTATGTAGGACCTTTTGTGTAAAGATCTGCTTTTACTCTAAATAAGGTGGGAAAACACCTGCGAGTTTGGGTCAGAGAAGTTATATGACCCCTAACTTATGTTGTAAGAACAACTCAACACAGACTATCCCCTCAACAGCTTTAAAATTATGATGAAAAATATATCTATTTTCTCGACACTTTACAACTTCTCGTCTGGCAAGTGCCACTAAATCATGTCCTTGGCAAGCTTAAAGCAGCTTCACAATTTTCCCTGGGCTAGACTATAGAGTCCTATAAAAGAAGATACTTAAACTTTAGAACATTTCACCACAGAATTCTAGAGATACACAATTACCTTATTTTTTCTCTTAACCCTGTTCTTTCAGTGCTTTTGGCCTCGATTATAGGCAATATGATATACCCAGACATAAAGATATTTGTCTTCAATTCAGCTATCCCTCTTACAATAGCCATGACACAGACCTGTCCAGATATGTGCAAATGCAGCTATCAAATAATCATTTTTAGTCTACTTATAAATAACATTGGACATAAGGAAACAGTTTTGAGGAAATAAACAGACGGGCAAGAAACAACAGATTATCAGATACAGGAAATGCAGTGAATGTTAACAGAGAAAAGGATAAAATAAGTTCAAGATTGTTAACAAATTTTGTTAAATTCATAACTAGGAGACTCGATTTACTTGCCCCCCAAATATCTATATTTCTTGTCTCAAAGCAGTATTAAATATATCTGACAACATCTCGAAATCCAAATCTAATCCAATTTCTGACCACACCTTTACATACAAATATAATTAAACTGTTACAAATATAATTAAACTGTACCTGGTGCTGATTATATCTTAGAAACATCACTTACATATCCTCCATGGCCTTTCTATAGACTATTCTCTACCTTGTCATTGCCATCAGTTGTTTTTCTAAAATACACATCAGATCACTGCTTAAAATCAAATGACAATTCCCCTTAACCCATTGTAAAGGTCTCAGATATTTAGGAGATATATTCCTACATTGGCCCTATCTTGCCTTTTCAAACTCATACCACTTTCTCATATGCATTACATATTTCTCTATTCCATTTTTAATAACATTTCATTATAACTCCTACTAGATTTATATACATACATATATGTGTGTATATATGTGTACATGGGCTTCCTTGGTGGCTCAGATGGTGAAGAATCTGACTGCCAATGCAGGAGACCCGGGTTCAATCCTTGGGTTGAAAAGATCCCCTGGAGAAAAGAATGGCTACTCACTCCAATATTCTTGCCTGTAAAATTCCATGGACAAAGGAGCCTGGTGGGTTATAGCCTGTGGGGTCACAAAGGGTCAGACATGACTGAGCAAATTAAACTTTCACTTTCATGTATGTATACATATATATGTATGCTTCCCGTATACTATGCTGTAAATACTACACAGACATAAAACATGCCCTATTCATTTTCAGACTCCAATTATGGGGTCTGGTACCCATCAGGCCGGAGAAGGCAATGGCACCCCACACCAGTACTCTTGCCTGGCAAATCCCATGGGCGGAGGAGCCTGGTAGGCTGCAGTCCATGGGGTTGCTAAGAGTTGAACACAACTGAGCGGCTTCACTTTCACTTTTCACTTTCATGCATTGGAGAAGGAAATGGCAACCCACTCCAGTGTTCTTGCCTGGAGAATCTCAGGGACTGGGGAGTCTGGTGGGCTGCCATCTATGGGGCTGCACAGAGTTGGACACAACTGAAGCAACTTAGCAGCAGCAGCAACCCAGCAGGCACTCAAAAAACATTTGATAAATAAAATGTTAAGTGATAACCTAGTGATATTATCATTTTGTTATCTTTTATAATCACTAATTGATCTTTTTAGAATCATAGGCTTACCAAAGAATATCAAAGCTATTAATTTACAACAGATTTCTAGAATAAACTCCAAGGTATTGTTGGTGGCTAGAATATTTTTTTTTACCATCTTTCTACTTCCCCAATCTATGGAAAATGGTGTTATTCAAAGTATAAAGATACTTGATGAGTATTGATCCATCTATGAAAGACCTAGAACTTTTGATCTTATAGTATATAGATGATATTTTAAAATGATGTTGACAAGTGGGTAAAGGCCACAACAGTTTAAAACGATGATAAAATTTGGCAGGAAAAGCTACTTATGAAAAGCTTCAGTTTCATGTACTAATTTTACAGAAGAGCAGACATGCTATACGGCCTACAATGTCTTATGATTGTAAGTGTCTCATTCCACCTTTGTGAGAAAAAAACAAAAAGTAAGAGTATTTAATCCCAATGGAAATATATATCTAAGAGATACATATGCCCCCAAAATTAAAGCATAGGTACACAAAAAACTTGCATATAAATGATTATACATTATTTAAAAATAGAAAAAGCAGAGCAGAAATAATCTAATATTCATCAAATGGTGGATAAATGTGTACATATATACTCACATACGCACAAAATGAAGTATTCATCATCAACAAAAGGAATGAGATACTGATGCATGCCACAACATAAATAAATCTTGAAAATATTTGCTGAATCAAAGAAGCCATTCTTTAATGTCACATTATACTGATTCCATTTATATGACATGTTCAGAATATTTTAATCTACAGGAAAACAAAGTAGATTGGGGTTTGGGGAAAACTAGACCCTGTAATTAGAATCTAAAAATGTGTAGGGCATGTTTTATGTGCCTGTGGAGTTTGCAGCATAGTATGTATATATATGTGGAAGTGAATGTATTAGTCACATCAAGGGAGAAACTGCTAATGGCTATGGGGTTTCTTCTTGGGGTAATGAAACTATTCTAAAATTTACTATGCTGAAGATCATACAATTCTGAAATACTAAAAAAAACTTTCAATTATGTGAATTAAATGAGTGAATTATATGTTTTATGAATTATGTGCCAATAATGAGTATTGATCCATCTATGAAAGACCTAGAACTTTTGATCTTATAGTATATAGATGATATTTTAAAATGATGTTGACAAGTGGGTAAAGGCCACAACAGTTTAAAACGATGATAAAATTTGGCAGGAAAAGCTACTTATGAAAAGCTTCAGTTTCATGTACTAATTTTACAGAAGAGCAGACATGCTATACGGCCTACAATGTCTTATGATTGTAAGTGTCTCATTCCACCTTTGTGAGAAAAAAACAAAAAGTAAGAGTATTTAATCCCAATGGAAATATATATCTAAGAGATACATATGCCCCCAAAATTAAAGCATAGGTACACAAAAAACTTGCATATAAATGATTATACATTATTTAAAAATAGAAAAAGCAGAGCAGAAATAATCTAATATTCATCAAATGGTGGATAAATGTGTACATATATACTCACATACGCACAAAATGAAGTATTCATCATCAACAAAAGGAATGAGATACTGATGCATGCCACAACATAAATAAATCTTGAAAATATTTGCTGAATCAAAGAAGCCATTCTTTAATGTCACATTATACTGATTCCATTTATATGACATGTTCAGAATATTTTAATCTACAGGAAAACAAAGTAGATTGGGGTTTGGGGAAAACTAGACCCTGTAATTAGAATCTAAAAATGTGTAGGGCATGTTTTATGTGCCTGTGGAGTTTGCAGCATAGTATGTATATATATGTGGAAGTGAATGTATTAGTCACATCAAGGGAGAAACTGCTAATGGCTATGGGGTTTCTTCTTGGGGTAATGAAACTATTCTAAAATTTACTATGCTGAAGATCATACAATTCTGAAATACTAAAAAAAACTTTCAATTATGTGAATTAAATGAGTGAATTATATGTTTTATGAATTATGTGCCAATAAAGCTTTTAACAACACACTGGTTCCAAACTGGGAAAGGAGTATGTCAAGGCTGTATATTGTCACCCTGCTTATTTAACTCATATGCAGGGTAAATCATGAGAAATGCTGGGCTGTAGGAAGCACAAGTTGGAATCAAGATTGCCGGGAGAAATATCAATAACCTCAGATATGCAGATGACACCACCCTTATGGCAGAAAGTGAAGAAGAACTAAAGAGCCTCTTGATAAAAGTGAAAGAAGAGAGTGAAAAAGTTGGCTTAAAACTCAACATTCAGAAAACCAAGATCATGGAAATTGGTCCCATCACTTCATGGCAAATACATGGGGAAACAGTAGAATCAGTGACTTTATTTTGGGGGGTGCTCCAAAATCACTGCAGATGGTGACTGCAACCATGAAATTAAAAGATGCTTGCTCCTTGGAAGAAAAGTTATTATGAACCTAGATGGCATATTAAAAAGCAGAGACATTACTTTGCCAACAAAGGTCTGTCTGGTCAAAGCTATGGTTTTTCCAGTAGGCATGTATGGATGTGAGAGTTGGTCTATAAAGAAAGCTGAGCACCAACGAATTGATGCTTTTAACTGTGGTGTTGAAGAAGACTCTTGAAAGTCCCTTGGACTGCAAGGAGATCCAAGCAGTCCATCCTAAAGGAAATCAGTCCTGGGTGTTCATTGGAAGGACTGATGCTGAAGCTGAAACTCCAATATTTTGGCCTCCTGATGCAAAGAAATGACTCATTTGAAAAGACCCTGATGCTGGGAAAGATTGAAGGCAACAGGAAAAGAGGATGACAGAGAATGAGATAGTTGGATGGCATCACAGACTCAATGGACATGAGTTTTCGAGGACTCCAGGAGACAGCACAGGACAGGGAAGCCTGGTGTGCTGCAGTATGGGGTTGCAGAGTCAACGTGACTTAGCAGCTGAACAACTGTGCTGATAGATAACAAACTTAATATTAAAATGTCAGTATTCCCCAAGTTGTCTACAGATTCAACAAAATCCATCTCAAAATCCCAGTTGCCCTTTTCCCCCAGAAATTGGCAAGATGACTCTAAAATTCATATGGAAATAAAAGGGGCCCACAATAGTCAAGAGACACTTGAAAAGAACAAAGCTGGAAGACTCTCATTTCCTCATTTCAAAACTTATTACAAAGCTAAGGCATTCAAGACAAAGTGATTTTGCCAATAAGGACAGACACATAGAACAATGGAACAAGATTCAGAATCCAGAAATAAATAACCTTACATTTATGGTTAATTGATTTTAGACAAGGGTGTCAAGACATTTAAATGAGGGGAAATTATTTCACCAAATATTTCTGGAACAACTGGACTTCTGCACAATGAAGACCAAGGGCAGACTGTTTCATTATACCACACACAAAAATTCACTCAATGTAGATCAAACATCCAAAAGTAAGAGCTAAATAAAACTACTTTTAAATTCTTAGAATAAGCATAGGCATAACTCTTTGTTATTGAGAGTTAGGTCATGGTTTCCTGATATGACAACAAAAAAGCTACAAAATAGAAAAACTGGACTCCTAAAAAATTAAAAACTTTTGTGATTCAAAGAATACCACTAGGAGAGTAAAAAGAAAATATAAAACGTGAGAAAATGTTTGCAAATTCTTTATCTGACATGAGACTTCTCTCGAAAAGAGACAAAGAACTCCTGCAACTGAATAATAAAAGACAACCCAATTTTTGTAAGGGCAAAGGATATAAGTAGAAATTTCTCCAAAGGAGATATGCTAATGGCCAATAAGTACATGACAAGATGCCCTACATGAATAGCCATCAAGGAAATGCAAATGAAAACCACAATGAGCTACCATTTCACATCTGCTAAGATGGTATTATCAAAAATGCCTGAGGGTAACAAGAAGAAGAGTAATATTCTGTAGGTGGGGAAATAAACTATAACCAAATAGTCTGGCAGTTTCTCAAAAGGTTAAAGTAGAATCAGCATATGATTCAGCCATTCTGTTAAGAATGGAATTTTCTCTTATACCCAAGAGAAAACATATGTTCACACAAATACTTATACATAAGTTTTCATAGCACCATTATTTATAATAGCCCCAAAGCAGAAACAACCCAGATTTCCATCAATTGATGAATGAATAACACATGGTATTATTATCCACATAATGGAATATTATTCAGCAGTATAAAGAAATGAAGTACTCAAACACACTACACTTAGGTGAAACTTGAAAGTATGCTAAGTCAAGGGAGCCAGAAAAAGGGCCACATATTATATGATTACATTTATATGAAGTCTAAAGAACTAGAAAATCCATAGAGACAAAGTAGCTCTGTGGTTGCCTAAGGCTGGAAGGTTGAGAAGAAAGTGGAGACTGACTTACAATGATTACAAAGTTCCTCTCTTGAGGGTGATAAAAATGTTCTAAAATTGATCATGGTAATAGTTACACAACTCTGAACATGATAAAGCACTGAATTGTACACTTTAACTGAATGAATTATATGGTATGTAAACGTTATCAAAGCTTTTAAAACAAAACAATGTTTTGTTACACTTCATAAAAACAAAGGATTTCTCTATAGCCTTTCTCTCCAGATGGTTGGTCTCACTTTGTTTCAGCTTCTTAATTCCTGTCACTATGATATCCTCTATTTTGTACCATATAATTATTATAATATTGAGCTGATGCCTTGTCACATATTTTAAGGTTAGAGGAATGAAGAAAAACACCCCAATCCCTTAAGCCTACTATTTCATTCTCATTCACCTAAGAATTCTGCACTGAGATTTGGTATAAACCCAGCCCAGAAAGTATTATTTCTTGAATAAGGAAAGGAATAAAACAATTACAGGCTCAAATATTGAACTTAAGAACACACTCAAATAAACGCATATACAGCAAAAATAAACAAATGGGACCTAATTAAACTTAAAAGCTTCTGCACAACAAAGGAAACTATAAGCAAGGTGAAAAGACAGCCTTCGGAATGGGAGACAATAATAGCAAATGAAGCAACTGACAAACAACTAACCTCAAAAATATACAAGCAATTCTTGTAGCTCAATTCCAGAAAAATAAATGACCTAATCAAAAAATGGGCCAAAGAACTAAATGGACATTCCTCCAAAGAAGACATACAGATGGCTAACAAACACATGAAAAGATGCTCAATATCACTCATTATCACAGAAATGCCAATCAAAACCACAATGAGGTGCCATTTCACAACAGTCAGAATAGCTGTGATCCAAAAGTCCACAAGCAATAAATGCTGGACAGGGTGTGGAGAAAAGGGAACCCTCTTACACTGTTGGTGAGAATGCAAACTAGCATAGCCACTACGGAGAACAGTGTGGAGATTCCTTAAAAAAGTGGAAATAGAACTGCCTTATGACCCAGCAATTCCACTGCTGGGCATACACACCAGAATTGAAAGAGACACATGTACCCCAACGTTCATTGCAGCACTGTTTATTATAGCCAGGATATGGAAGCAACCTAGATGTCCATCAGCAGATGAATGGATAAGAAAGCTGTGGTACATATACACAATGGAGTATTAATCAGCCATTAAAAAGAACACATTTGAATCAGTTCTAATGAGGTGGATGAAACTGGAGCCTATTATACAGAGTGAAGCAAACCAGAAAGAAAAACACCAATATAGTATACTAACGCATATGTATGGAATTTAGAAAGATGGTAACAATAACCCAGTATGTGAGACAGCAAAAGAAACACAGATGTATAGAACAGTCTTTTTTGGATTCTGTGGGAGAGGGCGAGGGTGGGATGATTTGGGAGAATAGCATTGAAACATGTATAATATCATATATGAAATGAATCGCCAGTCCAGGTTTGATGCAGGATACTGGATGCTTAGGGCTGGTGCAATAGGACGATCCAGAGGAATGGTACTGGGAGGGAGGAAGGAGGGG
>SJYC01092756.1:0-10991 GCA_006408675.1 Madoqua kirkii | reverse complement strand
ACAGGAAAAGAGGATGACAGAGAATGAGATAGTTGGATGGCATCACAGACTCAATGGACATGAGTTTTCGAGGACTCCAGGAGACAGCACAGGACAGGGAAGCCTGGTGTGCTGCAGTATGGGGTTGCAGAGTCAGACATGACTTAGCAGCTGAACAACTGTGCTGATAGATAACAAACTTAATATTAAAATGTCAGTATTCCCCAAGTTGTCTACAGATTCAACAAAATCCATCTCAAAATCCCAGTTGCCCTTTTCCCCCAGAAATTGGCAAGATGACTCTAAAATTCATATGGAAATAAAAGGGGCCCACAATAGTCAAGAGACACTTGAAAAGAACAAAGCTGGAAGACTCTCATTTCCTCATTTCAAAACTTATTACAAAGCTAAGGCATTCAAGACAAAGTGATTTTGCCAATAAGGACAGACACATAGAACAATGGAACAAGATTCAGAATCCAGAAATAAATAACCTTACATTTATGGTTAATTGATTTTAGACAAGGGTGTCAAGACATTTAAATGAGGGGAAATTATTTCACCAAATATTTCTGGAACAACTGGACTTCTGCACAATGAAGACCAAGGGCAGACTGTTTCATTATACCACACACAAAAATTCACTCAATGTAGATCAAACATCCAAAAGTAAGAGCTAAATAAAACTACTTTTAAATTCTTAGAATAAGCATAGGCATAACTCTTTGTTATTGAGAGTTAGGTCATGGTTTCCTGATATGACAACAAAAAAGCTACAAAATAGAAAAACTGGACTCCTAAAAAATTAAAAACTTTTGTGATTCAAAGAATACCACTAGGAGAGTAAAAAGAAAATATAAAACGTGAGAAAATGTTTGCAAATTCTTTATCTGACATGAGACTTCTCTCGAAAAGAGACAAAGAACTCCTGCAACTGAATAATAAAAGACAACCCAATTTTTGTAAGGGCAAAGGATATAAGTAGAAATTTCTCCAAAGGAGATATGCTAATGGCCAATAAGTACATGACAAGATGCCCTACATGAATAGCCATCAAGGAAATGCAAATGAAAACCACAATGAGCTACCATTTCACATCTGCTAAGATGGTATTATCAAAAATGCCTGAGGGTAACAAGAAGAAGAGTAATATTCTGTAGGTGGGGAAATAAACTATAAACCAAATAGTCTGGCAGTTTCTCAAAAGGTTAAAGTAGAATCAGCATATGATTCAGCCATTCTGTTAAGAATGGAATTTTCTCTTATACCCAAGAGAAAACATATGTTCACACAAATACTTATACATAAGTTTTCATAGCACCATTATTTATAATAGCCCCAAAGCAGAAACAACCCAGATTTCCATCAATTGATGAATGAATAACACATGGTATTATTATCCACATAATGGAATATTATTCAGCAGTATAAAGAAATGAAGTACTCAAACACACTACACTTAGGTGAAACTTGAAAGTATGCTAAGTCAAGGGAGCCAGAAAAAGGGCCACATATTATATGATTACATTTATATGAAGTCTAAAGAACTAGAAAATCCATAGAGACAAAGTAGCTCTGTGGTTGCCTAAGGCTGGAAGGTTGAGAAGAAAGTGGAGACTGACTTACAATGATTACAAAGTTCCTCTCTTGAGGGTGATAAAAATGTTCTAAAATTGATCATGGTAATAGTTACACAACTCTGAACATGATAAAGCACTGAATTGTACACTTTAACTGAATGAATTATATGGTATGTAAACGTTATCAAAGCTTTTAAAACAAAACAATGTTTTGTTACACTTCATAAAAACAAAGGATTTCTCTATAGCCTTTCTCTCCAGATGGTTGGTCTCACTTTGTTTCAGCTTCTTAATTCCTGTCACTATGATATCCTCTATTTTGTACCATATAATTATTATAATATTGAGCTGATGCCTTGTCACATATTTTAAGGTTAGAGGAATGAAGAAAAACACCCCAATCCCTTAAGCCTACTATTTCATTCTCATTCACCTAAGAATTCTGCACTGAGATTTGGTATAAACCCAGCCCAGAAAGTATTATTTCTTGAATAAGGAAAGGAATAAAACAATTACAGGCTCAAATATTGAACTTAAGAACACACTCAAATAAACGCATATACAGCAAAAATAAACAAATGGGACCTAATTAAACTTAAAAGCTTCTGCACAACAAAGGAAACTATAAGCAAGGTGAAAAGACAGCCTTCGGAATGGGAGACAATAATAGCAAATGAAGCAACTGACAAACAACTAACCTCAAAAATATACAAGCAATTCTTGTAGCTCAATTCCAGAAAAATAAATGACCTAATCAAAAAATGGGCCAAAGAACTAAATGGACATTCCTCCAAAGAAGACATACAGATGGCTAACAAACACATGAAAAGATGCTCAATATCACTCATTATCACAGAAATGCCAATCAAAACCACAATGAGGTGCCATTTCACAACAGTCAGAATAGCTGTGATCCAAAAGTCCACAAGCAATAAATGCTGGACAGGGTGTGGAGAAAAGGGAACCCTCTTACACTGTTGGTGAGAATGCAAACTAGCATAGCCACTACGGAGAACAGTGTGGAGATTCCTTAAAAAAGTGGAAATAGAACTGCCTTATGACCCAGCAATTCCACTGCTGGGCATACACACCAGAATTGAAAGAGACACATGTACCCCAACGTTCATTGCAGCACTGTTTATTATAGCCAGGATATGGAAGCAACCTAGATGTCCATCAGCAGATGAATGGATAAGAAAGCTGTGGTACATATACACAATGGAGTATTAATCAGCCATTAAAAAGAACACATTTGAATCAGTTCTAATGAGGTGGATGAAACTGGAGCCTATTATACAGAGTGAAGCAAACCAGAAAGAAAAACACCAATATAGTATACTAACGCATATGTATGGAATTTAGAAAGATGGTAACAATAACCCAGTATGTGAGACAGCAAAAGAAACACAGATGTATAGAACAGTCTTTTTTGGATTCTGTGGGAGAGGGCGAGGGTGGGATGATTTGGGAGAATAGCATTGAAACATGTATAATATCATATATGAAATGAATCGCCAGTCCAGGTTTGATGCAGGATACTGGATGCTTAGGGCTGGTGCAATAGGACGATCCAGAGGAATGGTACTGGGAGGGAGGAAGGAGGGGGATTCAGGATGGGGAACACGTGTGTACCTGTGGCAGATTCATGTTGATGTATGGCTAAACCAATACAATATTGTAAAGTAATTAGCCTCCAGTTAAAATAATATTTTTCGGTATTTAAATCATTGTTGTTGTTGTTGTTGTTGTTTAGTTTACAATACTGTATTGGTTTTGCCATACATTGACATGAATCTGCCATGGGTGTACATGAGTTCCTAATCCTGAACTCCCCCCTCTCACCACCCTCCCCAAATCATCTCTCTGGGTCATCTCAGTGCACCAGCCCCAATGATAACCCTGTATACGAGAGAGCAAAAGGGACACTGATGTATAGAACAGACTTTTGGATTCTGTAGGAGAGGGAGAGGGTGGGATGATATGGGAGAATGGCATTGAAACATGTATACTATCATGTAAGAAATGAATCGCCAGTCTAGGTTCAATACAAGATACAGGATAAATGTATATTAAAAAATAAATAAATAAACCCATATACAACTAAAAATAACCCTAATTTTAATAGGGAGTATAATTTTCATAGATCAATACTTTACCAACCTCAGAATATTTATTAAAAAAGATAATTTGACTAGTTCTAGATACCACTCATAGACATTTTAAATATTTATATATTTACATGTTTCAAATGTTGAAACGTAATTTGGAGTTTTCTTTCAGTTTCATTACATACACAAAAAAGGTAGTGCATGCTTATTAGAAATGTATACAGTATATACCTCCATCTAGAGTTAGGTATTTATAAATTCCATTTTTAAGAGCTTCAAGCAGTTGTGAACCTATTACTCTGATAACTTAAACCCAGTCCACTCTGGGAAGGACAGCCAAAAGATCATGCAAAGTGAAACTGCCTCCCTCCCCCAGATGCATTCCTTCAGATCAGAGAGTGCTTCTAGGAACTGAAGAGGGAAGAAAACAGTCTCATGTGGATTTAACTTTTTCCATATAATGCCACATTTTGGACAGCATTACGTTCAGATCTTCAGAATTAGGTACCACATGGGCAAAATTTCCATCTCCCATGTTTTTTCCATTCCCTAATCAAAGTTTCTAGTCTCTTCCTCACATTTGCATGCGTGCTCACTCAGTTGTCTGACTCTTTGCGACCCCATTTACTGTAGCCCACCAGGCTCCTCTGTCCATGGGCTTTCCCAGGCAAGAATTCTGGGGTAGGTGGCTATTCCCTTCCCCAAGGGATCTTCCCCACCCAGGGACTGAACCTGCCTCTCAGTCATTGGCAGGCGGATTCTTTCCCACAGACCCACCTGGGAAGCCCCTTCCTAAGAATTACTTCCATTTTAATTAAGTAGTTAGATCTTTGGAAGATTTACTTGCATGTTAGCCGCTATTTCCTCTTTAATTACAGACAGCAGAACTGCAAGGTGACTAGCACTCCCCCTGCCTTTTGACAGATCAGGTGACCCTAAGCAAAGATCATCCCTTTTTTTTTGTATTTTGGCAGTCCAATAACTTTACTGGACCATCAGCAGTTAGTTCTCATCCACACTGACTGTCCATAGATTTTTGAAGGTGGTGACGGGCATGTAAGTAACCAACGTGCAGAGCTCGTTTGGCGAGTCTTTGTCTTCCATTTTTGAAGCTCACTAGCTCAGACAGTCGGAGAAGGCAATGGCACCCCACTCCAGTACTCTTGGCCTGGCAAACCCCATGGCAGAGGACCCTGGTAGGCTACAGTCCATGGGGTCGCTTAGAGTCAGACACAATTGAGCAGCTTCACTTTCACTTTTCACTCTCATGCATTGGAGAAGGAAATGGCAACCCACTCCAGTGTTCTTGCCTGGAGAATCCTAGGGACGGGGGAGCCTGGTGGACTGCCATCTCTGGGGTCGCACAGAGTCAGACACGACTGAAGCAACTTAGCAGCAGCAGCAGCTCAGACAGCAAAGAATCCTCCTGCAAAGCGTAAACCCGAGTTCGATCCCTGGGTTGGGAAGATCCCCTGGAGGAGGGCATGGAAACCCACTCCAGTACTGTTGTCTGGAGAATCCCCCTGGCCAGAGGAGCCCGGCAGGCTATAGTCCATGGGGTCACAAAGAGTCAGACACAACTGAGTGACTAAGCACAGCACAGCATCAACTGCAAAGACTTCCTAAGAAATCATTCCATAATGTAACAAATCTCACTCTTTAGGAACTGTTTTCACAAACTAACCTAAATTATTCATATGGAAAATTAAGATCACTTGTATTTTCAGTGAAAACATCATTATAAGAGGTTTTTGGTTAGGATATTAAACAATGTCACATTTTCAACATTTCAGATAATTAGTAGACATGTAGTAACTGTAACTAGACACAGTTATAGTGTCTAAAGTTTTGTATAATGGCATATAAACCAAGCTTGGTCTTAAAAAAAGGTTACTCTCCTATTACCTAGGGAGATTTTTAGTGTTTTATAACCCACAATAAAAATGATCAGGTTATAGAGCAGATTCCCCATTTGCCCTATAAAATTTCATTGCCACTTCCTCCCATTGCATAGGTAAAAAGGAAAAATTGGTAAAAAAGGAAGAACTTTTATGAAAGTTTCAATTCACAGCTTCTCACACAATCAATGCTTGAATGGACACCAAGTTTAAAACAGATAAATGACATGGCCACTTATTCAAAATCTCATCAAAAACAAAGTCAAATTTTTTTTTAATTTGATGTTTACAATTTTCAAATAAACAACTAATTCTGAATGCTGTATCTGAGCATAACAGGAAATAACATCTGATCCCATTAGTGAATGGAAAGCATTTCTAAGTAGGATTTGCATATAATAAAAACAGTCTACTGCCACTACTAATTTTGAAAAGCTACTTATAGCTATTTCTTAATGTGTAATTGTTCATTTTTTTTAAACAAATACAGCACATCCCTTACATAGGAACAAGCTGCATTCTAAGAGTGCATTTGTAAGCCCAGTTTGTGCATAAGTCCAACAAAGCTAGCCTAAGCACCCAGCTAACACAGTCGGCTATACACTACTGCTTTTATGTTTGCTTCTGGACACCTGGGCTCGCAATAAAGAAACTGTACTCTAGACAGTAAAGTCCCAAAAGCACAATCACTTGTAGAGAATGCACACACATGGCAATGTACCCCATATACATGAGCTAACTTAAATGACTGGACATGAGAACACACATTCTCATCTTTGAAAGTTCACAACTCGAAGGCTCATATGTAAGGGGCTTACTGTGATGAAATCACCTGAATTAAGTAGTGCTTCATCAGCACAAGTAGTTTCCTACACTGCATTAGTTAACAAAATTTCCAAGATGGCACTCAGATCTACAGTAATATCATAGCCATCTAATTTCATGTCAGCTTTGCAGAGAACTTTTTCTAATATGTACTAAAAGAAAACATAACCTATCTAAAAGCCAACACTTCTCCTATTATTAATTTTTCTTCTCTCAACTGTTTCTTTACCTGTAGCTCAAAATCAGATAACTTATTGACTCTTCTCCAAATATCAAAGTACTAAAAATGTATCAAATACTTTGTATTTCAGCAATCACTTACTTTTCAGAGCTGTTTAGGAGGCCAAGTTATCATAAATTTTAGGACCCTACTTCTTTCCTAAGAGAATGAGAATACAAGCCACAGACTGGAAGAAAATGTTTGCAAAAGATAAAGTTGATAAAATAGTTATACAAAATATACAAAGAATTTAACAAACAATGGTAAGAAAACAACCTGATTTTAAAGTCGGTGAAAGTCTTTAATAAATACTTCACCAGAGAAGATATACAGACAGGAAATAGGCAGATAAAAAGGTCTCCACATGTCATCAGGGAAATGCAAATGAAATAATGAGATACAATTATTACAAATCTAATGTGCTGTGCTTAGCTGCTCAGAGTCATGTCTGACTCTTTGTAACTACATGGACTTCAGCCTTCCAGGCTCCTCTGCCCATGGGGATTCTCCAGGCAAGAATACTGGAGTGGGTTGCCATGCCCTCTTCCAGGGAATCTTCCCAACCCAGGGACTGAATCCATATCTCTTGCACAGCAGGTGGGTTCTTTACTGTCTGAGCCACCAGGGAAGCACTGACAAATCTATTAGAAAGGTCAAAATTCACAACATATGCTAAGCCAGGATACAGAGCGACAGGGACTCTCATTCATTGCTGGTGGGAAGTCAAAATGGTATAGCCACTTGGGAAGACAGGGATGGTTTCTTACAAAACTAAACATACTCTTAAATTGGATCTGGCAATTGTACATTGATACTTGCCCAGATGAATTGAAAACATGTCCACACAAAAACCTGCGTGTGGATATTTAAAGCAGTTTTACTCACAACTGTCGAAACGTAGAAGTAACCAAAATATTTTTCAGTATGCAAATAGAAAAGTAAACTGTGGTAGATCCTGACAATGAACGATTATGCAACACTGAAAAAGAAATGAGCTGTCAAGCCACAGAAGGAAATGCAGGAAACAAATTCATATTATGAAGTGAAGAAAGCTAGTGAAAAAGTCTACATATTATTCGAACTATATGACACTCGGGAAAAAGTAAAACTATGGAGACAGTAAAAAGATCAGTGGTTGCCAGGGGTTGTGCACCAGCAGGTGGAGCACAAAGGATTTTAGGACAAAGAAGGTACTCTATATACTATAATTGTCTACATTTGTCATTATACATTTGTTCAAACTATAGAATGTACAATGCCAAGAGTGAATCCCAGTGTAAACTATGGACTCTGGCTGATGATGCTGCATCTGTGTAGGTCCACTAGTTGTAACCAGTACTCCACTCTGGTGGGACATGTGCATGTAGGGATAAGGAGTACATGAGAAATCTCTGCACTTTCCTCTCAATTTTGCTGTGAACCTAGAACTACTCTAAAAAATAAAGTCTATTAAAAAACAAAACAAAAAAAATGTTATGACAATAAAAATATGTTAAAAGTCTGGTAGTTGGTCATAAACAACACAATTCCACTGGTTGTAAATTTGAGTAATCTAACTTGGAAAAGAGTGACATGCCATTTCCCTCTCTATTATTACTGCATAAAATGGGCTTTCGTGGTGGCTCAGAGGTAAAGAATCTGCCTGCAATGTGTGAGACGGCTCGTAATGCAAGAGACATGGGTTCAGTTCCTGGGTTGGGAAGAACCAATGGAGAAAGAAATGGCGACCCACATCAATATTCTTCCCTGAGAAATCCCATGGGAAAAAGAGTACGGTGGGCTATAGTCCATGGGATCACAAGAGTCAGACACGACTTAGTGACAAAAATCACCACCATCACCTTACGTACAGCGTACTTATTGAAACTGCAATATTAACAGTCCATGACTTATTAAACAATTTAGGAGACCTTGAGAACAATGAATACCATGCAAATGAATACCTTAATTCATATGCTCAATAGATACCGTTGAGAAAAACCTCAGTGCCAGGCCCTACACTTAGACGTATAGCAGGTACAACTCAGACAAAAGTCTCTACCCTCATGGAATGATAGGTGACAGATAATAAACAAATTAGGTAAAATATACCCTCTATTATAAGTTAATAAATGCTATCAAAAAGTAAAACAAGAAACACAGATAGAATGTCAAGTAGAGGATATAATTTAAAAGAGGATCCTGAAAGAAGCCCACTCTGAGAGCCATACATGTGAGTATCTGGGAGAAGGACTTCCCTGGCAAGAGGAAATATCAAAAGCAGAGACCTCCAGTGGAGAATATACCTGGTGTTATTGAAGAATAGATAAAAAGGCTATTGAATAGCTGTGACAGAGTGAGTGACAAGGCAGTAGTAGAGAGAACCAAGGATGTAACAGAGCTAGATCAGATAGGGTCTGATGGTCACAGAAGACTTTGACTTTGACTCTAAATAAGTTCAGGAAACACAGCACATGTTCGATAGAAAAATGACATTGTCTGACATTTTCAAAGATTTCTCTGGTGAAAACGGACTTTAGGAGGACAAGAGCAGGAGAAGGAAAACCATTAAGAGAGCATTGTAATACTCCAGAAAAGACATGAAGCTACTTGGAGACGCCAGGTGGTAGAGGGGAGGTGCCAGAGAGAGGACAGGTTCTGGATATTTTGGAAGGCAAAGCCAATATGCATTTGATGGCAGACTGATTTGAAGATATAAGAGAAAGAAATCAATAATGATTCCTCAAGTTTTTGACTTGAGCAACTGCAAAGATGAAGATGGAATTACATTAACTAAGTAGGGTAAAAGTACAGAGAAAATGTTTTGTTGGGGAATCAGGATTTAGTTTTGGACTTATTTAACAATGAAGTGCTTAGTCGTTCAGTTCAGTTCAGTCGCTCAGTCATGTCCAGCTCTTTGCAACTTCATGAATCGCAGCACGCCAGGCCTCCCTGTCCATCACCATCTCCCGGAGTTCACTCAGACTCAACGTTCATCGAGTCCATGATGCCATCCAGCCATCTCATCCTCTGTCGTCCCCTTCTCCTCCTGTCCCCAATTCTTCCCAGCATCAGAGTCTTTTCCAATAAGAAAAAGAAACCCTGCCTGGCTGCCTGAACCCTGCCTGCCTGACCCTTTGGACTGTGGCCTTCCAAGCTCTTCTGTCCATGGGATTTTTCAGGCAATACTGGAGTGGGTTGCCATTTCCTGAAGATCAAAAGTCAGTTAAGCTGTTAATCAGATCTAGTTTTGGAGGGAGAGTCTAGGTTGAATATATGATTTTTGAATCACCAAACAAACAGGATTTGAAGCCATAAATTCAGATAAGATCACTGAGGGAATAAAGAGAACACGAACTGACTCCTAGAATGATCCAATAAGAAGAGGTTGGAGAGATGAGGAGCAACCAGCAAAAGAGACAGAGAATATTCCATGTTCCAATTCCAGTCACTGTGATTGGAAGTAAACCAGGAAAATGTGGTATTATGAAAACGAAGTGAAGAAAGGCTTAAGGGAGAAAGGAGTGGTCATTTGTGTCAGATGGGGCTGAGAAATCACAAAGTATTGATTGAATAATAGCCACTGGCCTTGAAAAGCACATGTGGAGTGTAAATGTTAGATGGTTCCTTGATTTTATAACTCAGGATCCATATAGCAAGTAAAATGCCCACAGATAAATGAAGAGAAATTCCAGGTAGGTAGGAGGAGAGCAAAAGGATATCTGGCTGTCTTCTGGGTCAGTATTTACTGAGTTGTTCTCTGCGAAATCTGGAGTCTTCAGGATGTTGATAGATCCTACAAAATTTTGCAATCAAGATTGGGAAAAAATAAGCCAAATTTAAAGTGCTTTTTGGCTGGTCAACTTCTTTTATCTTTAACATACTCTAATATACAGCCCAAATCGCCAAACAAGGAGTAGAGTAACAATGTTTTGCAAAATTATTTGAAAACATAAATTTTTATGCAAAATACCTTGTGGTTTTATAAAAAATATTTTGGCAACTGTTAACTCTATTCCTTGCACAAAAGTAAAAAGAAAGTAAAAATTCTTTAATATTTAAGTGACTATATAAATTAAGAGTTCTTTCAATATTAAAATTTACCATACCTCAAAAAGTGCCAATTTCTTTTTTTGTTTAAATTTTATTTTTTTTAATTTTTACTTTATTCTAATTTACAATACTGTATTGGTTTTGCCATACACTGATATGAATCAGCCACAGGTATATACGAGCTCCCAATCCTGAAACCCCCTCCCACCTCCTATCCCATATCATCTCTCTGGATCATCCTCGTGCACCAGCCCCAAGCATCATATATCCTGTATCGAACATAAACTAGCACTTCGTTTCTTTAAACACATGTTTCTTTAAATACAATCCTCTTTCAAAATCCTCATAC
>SJYC01092755.1:0-11160 GCA_006408675.1 Madoqua kirkii | reverse complement strand
TACATTTTATTTGTATATAAGCTTTTTTTCTAAAAGTAGCTAAAGACTATAGCTTAGATATGAAATCAATTATTACAAATTTGAATTCAGATGTTAATACTATTTAAAATTTAAGGATATGACTTAAAGTTATATATTTTGTATAATTTTTATTGAAGAATACTTGATATAAAATTATTTCAAATATACAGTAAAGTGATTCAGTTATACATATATATGTGTACAAACTGTGCAAAATTCTTAAAAAGATGGGAATTCTTCAAGAAATGGGAATACCACACCACCTTAACTGTCTCCTGAGAAACCCATATGCAGATCAAGAAGCAACAGTTAGGACAGGACATGGAACAATAGACTGGTTCCAAATTGGGAAAGGAATATGCTAAGGCTGTAGATTGTCACCCTGCTTATATAATTTACATGCAGAGTACATCAAGCGAAATGCTGGGCTGTGTGAATCATGAGCCGGAATCAAAATCGCCAGGAAAAATATCAACAACCTCAGATATGCAGATGATATCACTCCACATAGTGGTAGGGGTACTGAAGTGAAGGGGAACTAAAGAGCCTCTTGATGAAGGTGAAAGAGGTGAGTGGAAAAGCTGGCTTAAAACTCAGCATTCAAAAAACTAAGCCCATGGTATCAGTCCCATCATTTCATGGCAAACGGAAGGAAAAAGTGAAAGCAGTGACAGATTTTATTTTCTAGGGCTCCAAATTCACTGAGGACAGTGACTGCAGCCATGAAATTAAAAGACTCTTGTTCCTTGGAAGAAAAGCTAGGACAAACCTAGACAGTGTATTAAAAAGCAGAGACATCACTTTGCTGACAAAGATATGTATAGTCAAGGCTGTGGTTTTTCCAGTAGTCATGTACAGATGTGAGAGTTGGATGATGAAGGTTAAGTGCCAAAGAAATGATGCATTCAAATTCTGGTGCTGGAGAAGGCTCTTGAGAGTTCCTTGGATTGGATCCAAGGAGATCAAATCAGTCAGTCCTAAGGGATATCAACCCTGAATATTCATTGGAAGGACTGATGCTGAAGCTGAAGCTCCAATACTTTGGCCACCTGATGGGAAGAGTTGACTCACTGCAAAAGACCTTGATGCTGAGAAAGATTGAAAGCAAAAGGAGAAGGGGGCAGCAGAGAATGAGATGGTTAGAGAGCATCGTCTACTCAGCTGCCATTCTCTTCTCCAGGGGATCTTCACAACCCAGGGATGGAACCCCAGTCTTTTGCACTGCGGGCAGATTCTTTACTCTCTGAGCTACCAGGGAAGCCCACACTATACCACAGGACCTTGCTTGTCCATTTTATATATAGTAGTGTGTATTTGTTAATCCTGAATTCACAATTTATCCCTCCCTGACCTCTCCCATTTGGTAACCATAAGTTTGCTTTCTGTTTGTAAGTCTATTTCTGTTTTGTAAATAAGTTTGACTTGTATAATTTTTTAGATTCCACATAAGTGATATCATATGATATTTGTCTTTCCCTGTTTTTGTCTTTTCTGGATATATGCCCAGGAGTGGGATTGCTGGATCATATGGTAACTCTATTTTAAGTTATTTTTAAGGAAACTCTGTGCTGTACTCCATAGTGGCTGTACCAATTTAATTCTTACAAACAGTTTAGAAGACTCCTTTTCCTCCAGATCCTTTCTAACATTTATTATTTGCAGACTTTTTGATGATGGCCATTTTGACCAATATGTGGTGGAACCTCACTGAAGTTTTGACTCATATTTCTCTAATAATTAGTGATGTGCCTAATGGCCATCTGCATATCTTCTTTGGAAGCAACAGTTAGAACAGGACCTATTTAGGTCTTTTGCATTTTTTTATCTTGGGTTTTATTTTTTTTATATTGAGCTATATGAACTGTTTATATATTTTGGAAATCAAGCTCTTGTCTATCATGTCATTTACAAATATTTTCTCCCAGTCTGTAGGTTGTCTTTTCATTTTGCTTATGGTTTTGTTTGCTGTGGAAAAACTTTTAAGTTTTATTAGGTACCATTTGCTTTTGTTTCCATTACTCTGGGAGACAAATCAAAAATGTTGTGCTATGATTTATATCAGAGAGTGTCTGCCTATGTTTTCCTCTAGGAGTTTTATTGTATCTGGCTATTCATCTGGGTTTTTAATTCATTTTTTAGAAAATTTTTATTGGAGTATTAGTTTGTTGTTAGTGTATAGAAATGCAACAGATTTTTTTTATATATTGACCTTGTATACAGGTCAATATCACTGATGAACAGACATGCAAATATCCTCAACAAAATACTAGCAATCTGAATTCAATAATACACTGAAAGGATCATACACCATGATCAAGTGGAATTTATTCCACCAACACAAGGATTCTTCAATATATGCAAATTAGTCAATGTGACATACCACATTAACAAATTAAAGAATAAAACCATAGGATAATGTCAACAGATGCAGAAAAAGCTTTTGATAAACTTCAACATCCATTTATGATTAAAAAAAAATTCTCCAGGAAGTGGGCATAGAGGGAACATACCTCAACATAATAAAAGGGCATATATGACAAACCCACAGCTAACATCATTCTCAATGATAAAAAACTGAAAGCATTTCCTCTATGATCAGAAGCAAAAAAAAGGATGCCCACTCTCCGAATTTCTATTCAGCATAGTTTTGGAAGTTCTAGCCATGGTAATCAAAGAAGAAAAAGAAATCAAGGGAATCCAAATTGGAAAGGAAGAAGAAAAACTGCCACTGCTTGCAGACAACATGATGATACTATACACAGAAAATCCTAAAGATGCCAACAGACCACTCCCAGTTTACCAGTGCGTGCAGCTATATATTCTTAAAAGATGACTAACTCACTGTTGTTTGGTTAACCAGTCTAGGCAATCACTTTTAACCTACCTGGGCAGCTTTAATGACTAGTCACTTTCATAAAAAGCCAGAACTATACCTACTGAACTAAAAAAGGCAGAGACCAATGACCAACTCTTTGGAAAAACATGATACAAAAGAAGATGGCACACACTGTGTCATTTCACCTATGGGTACTTGCTAATGGATTTTTCTTCCCCTAAGAATGGGAAATTCAGTCCCTTGGGAACCCACAGGCCATGGGAACAACCCCAACTATAATTCCCCATCATCAGCTTGCACTGAATCCTAACCAGCACAACAGTGGTAAAAAGAAAAGCAGCAAAATTTACTAAACAACAGTAGTCAGAAGAATCATCCCACAGAGGAGATTAAATTTTGACAAACATTCCACCAAGAATTAAAAAATAAAAGGCAGTAAGGAAGTCTACAAAATAGGAATATTAAAAATGTAGGAAACAGATGGCAAGTAAACAAGCAAAAGTGGAAATAGTATGTATAACATATTCCCTTTGTGAGAAAAATAAGCATTTATTCATTACATAAGCATTTACTGATTTATATAAAAAGAAACTCTGGGAAGAAACCTTTAATCACTAAGAAGAACTGTGCAGAAGGGGCCAAGTATAGGAGATTTTTTACTCTACAATTAAGTTTTTTGGTTATTGAATATATGAAAATATCACCTATATGAAAAAGTTAACCAATAAAATTAGTAATATCTTATGAAAACTCTAATTGAGATTCCCAAGGAGACAGTTTGCTTCAAAAACATGGATTGTCATTATTTCGTCTTAGGTCATTCTTGGAACTAGTCATTACCAAATCTAAAAGGATCTACAGCTGAGTCTCATCTCTATGCACATACCAGTGATCAGAATAATCACCCATTGAAACTTCAAGTTCTGAAATATTACTACAAAAGTAATATTTATCCACTAATTTTTAATGTGTGTTAGATTCTGGAATTGAACAGATGTCTATTTTTAATGTCTGTGCTAAAAACTCAAAGCAGGTAATAAGTTGTAGGGGCATAGTTCAAACCATTGGAGAACAAACTTAAAGGATTGTAAGTGTGCTAGTGTATTCTTGAGGTCAGAAGTTATAATGTAGTTCATACCATGTCAAACAGACATTCAATTCTTGTTTATACAGGTAAGCTAAAAGGCCCCAGGAGGCCTTCTAAATGCACTTATCAAAACTTAACCAATTGCTATATGTGTCTTTTAAGGAATGAATTTACATTTTAAAATGTTGTGCCATTTTAAAATGTAATAATCATTATCTTAGGATCGAATTCATTAAAATGAATATGCTATCAATTAATCTCAGAATTAAAGCAATAAATAGAAACAAATAAAAGAAATGTAACTCAACAAAACCAAAGTTGTGTGTCTCCCTTTCAGTTTATAGATAAGAAAAAAGCCACTCTTAAAGAAAATGTTCTTTTCGGTGTGGGGATAAAATTGGCAATATCAAAATTCTACCAATTCTTCAAGATCTGAAGTACACTTTAGAAAACTCTTATCAGTGAGTGTCTTGATGGTTTACAGTGAAAACTGAGTTTGATTTACCTTTCTATATATTTTAAAGGAAACTACTCTAATTCCCATAATCATGTTACATTGTAATTTGTCCCAACATGCAGGCTCCTCTGTCCATGGAATTCTCCAAACATTCCCTTCTTCTCAAACCAGATCTCCTACACTGCAGGCAGATTCTTTACCATTTGAGCCACCAGGGAAGTCCAGTATAACCTCAACATGCAGTGAAACACATAGTCCTTGAGAACGGTATTTGCAAAGTATTTTAATTAGGTGGTATACCGAGTATCTTCAATTGACTCCTCCAAATTCACTCTGCTTTTCTAGCCTGCTGTGGCTTCAAGAAAGTCAGCCTCTATGGACTATACCAGGTACTTCCCACACCTACTGACTTTCTGTTGGTTTAAACAAACAGGAATTTGAGAGGAATAGGTAGGGGGAAAGAACAGGGTCAAAGAATTTATTCCCCCAACTTCCTTCTTTCTGAGTCGTTGTAGATTGGTTACAAGCCCCTAATGAAGGTTGTGATTTCTATCAGCTGATCTTTCCATAGAATCTTCCATGGCCCTTTCAGACTTTGAGATGCCTCTTTATACTACACTCCATATAAATTTTTCTAATAGAAATAAAATTATATACTGATTACATGATAATTTTAATTAAGGCTTAATAAATTTCATTTGACACAGTATATCCAAAACTTATTTCAACATAAAATCAATACAAAAATTATTTATAAAAGTAATATACACTCTATTTTTCTAGTAAGTCTTAGAAATCCAGTGTGTATATTAAACTCAGAGCACATCTGAAATTGGACTAGCCACAAGTCCAGATTTTTAAAATTTGTGTGCTAGTCAATTTTGGACACTAGCCAATTTTTTTTAATAAAAATTATTCTTATTGTTATTTTTATTTGGGGGCCTTACAGCAAGTGGGGTCTTAGTTCCCCCACCAGCGATCAAAGCCACACACCCTTGCATTGGAAACACAGAGTCTTAACCACTGGCCCACCAGGGAAGTCTGAACTAGCCACATTTTAAATGCTCAGTACTATTGGGTTGGCCAAGAAGTTCATTAGGGTTTTCCATAAGTTGTTACAGAAAAACCTGAATGACATTTTTGGCAAACCAAAACACTGTCCCTTCCTTACATTTCCTTCCTTCTTCCTGTACCTTTTTAATTAGCCTTTTTTATGAAACCCTCTTCAGATTTTACCCATGCGGTGTGTCATTTATTTTCTGACAGGATGAAACTGATATGCATGGAGAAATGCTCACTATAATGTTCAAGAAAAGGTTATGGGAAATAATACAAAAAAGTGTATCCTCAACTATATGAAAAATGCAAATAAATCAAATTGCAAGGAAATATCACAAAAAATTACCTAAAATGATGGGATTTTTTTTTGGGGGGGTACTTTTCTATAATCACACTAAATTTACTAAAAATATTTTGAAATGTCAAGAAAAAATCCTATATAGGGCTCCCTGGTGGTCCAATGGTTAAGAATCTGTCTGCCAATGAAGGGGACATGGGTTTGATCCCTGGTCTAGGAGGATCCCACAAGCTGCAGGACAATGAAGCCCATGAATCTCAACTACTGAGCCCACGCTCTAGAGCTCAGGAGCCACAACTGCTGAGCCCATGTGTCACAAGTACTGAAGCCTGAGTGCCCGCGAGCCAGTGCTCCACAAGAGGAGCCACCACAATGAGAAGCCTGACACAGCAACAAAGCCCCAGCTCAGCCACAACTAAATATTTTTTAAAAATCATACATAATAACAAAATTGATAAGCAGAATACAATCAATAGGGATTCCCTGTTGATGAAAGAGGACAAGATGATTAGATGGCATCACCAACTCGATGGACATGAATTTGAGCAAGCTCTGGGAGTTGGTGGTGGACAGGGAAGCCTGGTATGCTGCAATCCACAGGGTTGCAATGAGTCAGACACGAGTGAGCAACTGAACAACTTATTTTCTCATAGTAAAACCTACTCTGAAAAGGACTATATGAAAATTAAAACTGAACATAGATTTGTGTTATAAACAGAATGTCAAGCAAACTGAAAATAACGTCACTTACAGCAAATAAGATCACTTATAACAAATCGACACATCTCAGAAAGGGAAGTCAAACACCACAGAGCTCAGATTATGTAGACAGTACACTGAGTTTAACACTGACAGTTCTCTTCTTTTACAATATAGGTAAGTAGAACAAAGTTGGCACATATGGTCCCATTCAAAGTTTGCACTAAAATTAGTAACCAAATGTATGCTACATTCAAATGTGGAGCATTTATAAATTCTAACATCTAAATCTACATGGTAATGAGTTCAGAAATATTCCTTAGTCTGTGGCAGACGAAACAGAGAACAAGTAAAAAGGGGCAATTAAATCTTAGGACTGATTTCTGCCTCTTTTTCTTACTCAATATCTTTGTCACGCAAAGAAAAAAAGTCTATTTGGAGCTGGGAAGGAGGGAACAAATGATGCGAAGATATATCACTTCCTTCTGTGACTATTTGGCCTTGCCATCCTTCCTGCTCTTAGAACTGTTATTGCTGTTTAGTGACGAAGTCATGTCTGGCTCTTTGTGATCCCATGGACTATAGCCCACCAGGCTCCTCTGCCCATGGGATTCCCCAGGTAAGAATACCTAAGTAGGTCACCATTTCCTTCTGTAGGGGCTCTTCCCAGCCCAGGGGTCAAACCCACATCTCCTGCATTGCTGGGCGGTTTTTTTATCACTGAGGTAGCAGGGAACCCTGCTCTTAAAACAGCTATCCCAAAATATCTAAAATACTTAACATTCTTTTGATTCCCTATTATCAGCCTCTCCAAATCTCTTGTAATGTCTAAGCTTCATTGTAATAACAAAAATGAGATGCTTAAATAGATTAAATAAAATATCATCCATTAAATGGAATATCAGGCAACCATTAAAAGTAATGTTACAAAACAGGCATCCCTAACCTCCAGGAGCTAATGTCTGATATCTGAGTTGGAGGTGATGAGATAATAAAAGAAATAAAGTGCACAATTAAGACACTGTGCTTGAATCTCTTGAAATCATTCCCTACCCCTGGTCTGTGGAAAAATTGTCTTCCATAAAACTGGTCCCTGGTGACAAAAAGGCTGGGGGCTGCTATTATAAAAGATTATTTCATGCATTACAATGTGAATGTACTTAATGCCACGGAAACTTAAACACAGTTAAAATGATAAACTATAACTTATGTACATATTACAATAAAAATGACATCATAACATGAGGAAATGTTCAAAATGTTTTATGTTGGTTTTTTTTTTTAGTGAAACTGTAGTATGTTGGACTATAAAGAAAGCTGAGCACCAAAGAATTGATGCTTTTGCACTGTGGTGTTGGAGAAGACTCTTGAGAGTCCCTGGGACTGCAAGGAGATCCAACCAGTCCATCCTAAAGGAAATCAGTCCTAAATATTCATTGGAAGGACTGATGCTGAAGCTGAAACTCTAACACTATGGCTACCTGATGCAAAGAACTGACTCACTAGAAAAGACCCTGATGTTGAGGAAGATTGAAGGCTGGAGGAGAAGGAGATGACAAAGAATGAGATGGTTGGATGACATCACTGACTTGATGGACATGAGTTTGAGTAAGCTTCGGAAGTTGGTAATGGACAGGGAAGCCTAGTGTGCTGCAGTCCATGGGGTTGCAAAGAGTTGGATGTGAATGAGTGACTGAACTGATAGTATGAGGAACCAATAGCAACCAATCAATACACAACAGAAATCAATAAGCCTAGTGGTCCATTATATAAACATTAGAAAAGCTCACAGGAAAAAAAAAATCTCCTGTACTATTCAGCTATAACCATTATAAACCATTATATATCCCTAAATAGGATGGATGGAGAGAGACTATTAATGTCACCCTGCATCTAATTTTACTAGCGTGTAAGATGAGTGCAACTGTGTGGTAGTTTGAGCATTCTTTGGCATTGCCTTTCTTTGGGATTGGAATGAAAACTAACCTTTTCCAGTCCTGTGGCCACCGCTGAGTTTTCCAAATTTGCTGGCATACTGGGTGCAGCACTTTCACAACATCATCTTTCAGGATTTGAAATAGCTCAACTGGAATTCCATCATCTCCACTAGCTTTGTTCGTAGTGATGCTTTCTAAGGCCCACTTGACTTCATATTCCAGATGTCTGGCTCTAGGTGAGTGATCACACCATCGTGATTATCTGGGCTGTGAAGATATTTTTTGTACAGTTCTTCTGTGTATTCTTGCCACTTCTTCTTAATATCTTCTGCTTCTGTTAGGTCCATACCATTTCTGTCCTTTATCGAGCCCATCTTTGCATGAAATGTTCCCTTGGTATCTCTAACTTTCTTGAAGAGATCTCTAGTCTTTCCCATTCTGTTCTTTTCCTGTATTTCTTTGCACTGATCGCTGAGGAAAGCTTTCTTATCTCTTCTTGCTATTCTTTGGAACTCTGCATTCAAATGTTTATATCTTTCCTTTTCTCCTTTACTTTTCACTTCTCTTCTTTTCACAGCTATTTGTAAGGCCTCCTCAGACAGCCATTTTGCTCTTTTGTATTTCTTTTCGATGGGGATGGTCTTGATACCTGTCTCCTGTACAATGTCACGAACCTCCGTCCATAGTTCATCACGCACTCTATCAGATCTAGGCCCTTAAATCTATTTCTCACTTGCACTGTATATTCATAAGGGATTTGATTTAGGTCATATCTGAATGGTCTAGTGGTTTTCCCTACTTTCTTCAATTTAAGTCTGAATTTGGTAATAAGGAGCTCATGATCTGAGCCACAGTCAGCTCCTGGTCTTGTTTTTGCTGACTGTAGAGTTTCTCTATCTTTGGCTGCATAGAATATAGTCTATCTGATTTTGGTGTTGACCATCTGGGTGATGTCCATGTGTAGAGTCTTCTCTTGTGTTGTTGGAAGAGGGTGTTTGCTATGATCGGTGCATTCTCTTGGCAAAACTCTGTTAGTTTTTGCCCTGCTTCATTCTGTATTCCAAGGCCAAATTTCCCTGTTACTACAGGTAGGTGTTTGACCTCCTACTTTTGCATTCCAGTCCCCTATAATGAGAAGGACATCTTTTGGGATTGTTAGTTCTAAAAGCTCTTGTAGATCTTCATAGAATTGTTCAACTTCAGCTTCTTCAGCGTTACTGGTTGGGGCACAGACTTTGATTACTGTGATATTGAATGGTTTCCCTTGGAAACAAACAGAGGTCATTCTGTCATTTTTGAGATTGTGTCCAAGTTTTGTTGACCATGATGGCTACTCCATTTCTTCTAAGGGATTCCTGCATGCAGTAGTAGATATAAAGGTCATCTGAGTTAAATTCACCCATTCCAGTCCATTTTAGTTTGCTGATTCCTAGAATGTAGACATTCATTCTTGCCATCTCCTGTTTGACCACTTGCAATTTGCCTTGATTCATGGATCTAACATTCCAGGTTCCTATCCAATACTGCTTTTTATAGCATTGAACCTTGCTTTTATCACCAGTCACATCCACAACTGTGTATTGCTTTTGCTTTGGCTCCATCCCTTCATTCTGAACTGCATCTAAATTCCCTTCATTCTGAACTGCATCTAAATTCCCTAATAATCTCTTCAATATAGAGAAATAGTACCCAGACCATTATCATCTCATCAAAATCCCACACATTTTGCCAATAATTCAAATATCTCTTTTTTCCTTACCTTTTCTATTAACCAATAAAAACAGCTAAAATGAAACTGAGCACCTAACGATTTTACCTTTCACTTTGTATCTATTACCTTAATTAATTTATACAAATACCTTGTCAAGGACGTACTACTATTTTCCTTATTTTACATTTGATAAAACTGAGCCTTTGACAAATTAGCCACTTTTTTTTTTTCAAGATCACTTAGTAGAAAATGCTGAAACCAAGATTCAGATCCAAGTTCAGGTAACACCAAGTCTGTAATCTTAACTACTCTGATAACACTTCTTACTTTGGTATAGGCACAAACAAAATCTTGCCACATAAAACCAAACCTAGGTTTGATTTAAAATTTTCAGATTCATTGAACAATCCTGTTAATCAGCTCCCTAATGTTCTATCTTGGTGCCTAGAACTGGATAAAGCTGATGGACAGCATTATTTAACTCCTCTTACATCAAATAATCTAAAAGTATATTTGGCTTCCCTGGTGGCTCGGTTGGTAAAGAGTTGCCTGTAATGCAGGAGACAGGGATTCAATCCCTGGGTCGAGAAGATCCTCTGGAGAAGGAAATGGCAACCCACTGCGGTATTCTTGCCTGGAGAATTCCATGGACAGAGAAGCCTGGTGGGCTACAGTCCATGGGATCAAAAAGAGTTGGACATGACTGAGTGGCTAACACTTTCACAGTGTATACACTACTTTGAAAATTTCAAATAAGAGTAAAAAGAATAGCTCACACATACCCCAAAATGTATATCCAATTCATTTCAAATAAGAATCATATGCTTCTTTTCATTAATGTACTTAAAACTGAAGGATTTAAGCAGTCACCACTAAAAATCAAAAGCAGATACAGAACACTAAACTTTTTCTCAGCTGTTGCAAATCTTAAAAATAAAAAATTGTATCTGCAGTAATTTAATGCTTTCATCAGAAACAGAAATTTTTAGATAGTAGCATGAGGTTTTTTCTTAAATTTAGAATAGAAATGAAAGTATAAGAATGTACATAAAAAT